>VWPU01004512.1:0-107959 GCA_013398955.1 Callaeas wilsoni
TTTGCTTTCAAACCAGCACATAGCCGCAGAGATGTCTCTAGAACAGTGCTTGTTAATGATGTCTTTCTTTTGTGATGTTACAGTACTAATTCAAATGTAATAAAGCCCAGGAGGTTCTGTTTTCTCAAAATGATGTCCTCGGTTAGAAATCCTTATCACAAAAACTTGATATCTGAAAAATTGTCTCCTAATTATCTAATATTCACATTGTGCTTAATATAATTATTTCCTTACAAAATGAAGATCTACAGGTGTGTGAGCTAAGCACGGTAGTTCTTGACACCAGCAGTGAGTATCCTTTCTTCTCTTGCCAGTCTTCTTACTAGATTCCGAGGAATAGTGTCCCTCAATCTGAGTGTATAAAGACTCTGAGACACTTTCTATGTACTCAGTGAATACAGAGTTTCAACCATATACTCACTGAGCACTCAATATGCGCAGCTACACAGAGTGAAAAAGTTGCGTGGGCCAGGGTGGCAGGAGGATACAGCCTAATATAATGGATTTATGTTTGCAGAGCACTTTGCAGGTGAGCTCCAGCTCATCTCAGCTGCGTATCCCCTTGGGTGTGCTCACACAATCTGCCTATCTCAAAGAACATCTGGAGCTGCAGCCCAGCATCTTGGAAATATGGACAGCCCCAGACAGAGCTTCCTCACATTCTCCTGAAAAACACAGTAGAGATCAGCTTGAAGTGAATTCTCTTTGAAACCTCACTAAGAAACAAAGTTTCGTAGATGACACAGCATGTGCACTTACAGTGAAAGAGTACAGAAGCTACATCTCGTGGCAAGACAGGAGTCAAGAAGCAGATAAAATGACAGGGCAGCACAGTGGATCCCTGTGATAACTGTGATTATTATAGCTTGTTATTACAGATTATAACAGAGACACACAGCAGGCTGTTTTCTTACGCTGCTTTATAAGGCAGGAGGGAGCTGATAATGTGCCACTTAACAGTGCCACATCCTTGTGTCAACCAGCAGCTGTAGGGAATAAATCTGTAATTTTTGAATCTTCATCAATGTGCTTCTACTGTTCTTCTGTGCTAAACTTACTGTCTATCTGTATTAATCTAATCTAATCATGTCATGACCATATGAGTCTTCCTATAAATCATGTGAATAACAGGTTTAGGACTAGTAAAATTTTCTTTCAAAAATGACTATTTGTTCCCTTTCTTTTAAAGTGTTTTTCTGAGAATAAGCCCTAAATTCTGGTACTCATGGATGCTGCAGAATTCCGCAAGAGAGGGAAGGAGATGGTGGACTATGTTGCAGATTACCTGGAGAAGATAGAAAAACGACAGGTATTCCCAGATGTGGAACCAGGATACCTACGGCCCCTCATCGCAGACTGCGCACCCCAGGATCCTGAGAGCTTTGAGGATGTCTTTAAAGACATTGAGAAGATCATTATGCCAGGGGTAAGAAAAATGGAACTCTCATGCAATGTCCAATACTGCATTTAGGTTTTCAAAGACCTTAAAGAAAGTGTGTGTTTGCCAACATAAGTACCCATGCTGGTTAACTTTTAGAAGGCAGGAGTCAGCTTTACATGTTAAATATGATCTAACTAATATTTTCTGTTCTTCCTAGAAATAATCAAATCATTCTTGTGTTTCATGCATGGTTTACTTTTGGAAATAATTCCCATTCCTCCCTTGAACTGGTTGAGGCAAAACTTCATAACTTTCAGTTTCATGTGATATTTTTACTACTTTCATAGCACAGTAAATATTTTACAAAATAGTATTTTTATTAGTCTGCTGTGCCCAAAGTGTTTCTTCAAGCTGATCTTTAAATGTTAAAATTCTCTTAGGAGACTGCTTTTTATTACGGAGTTGACTAGAAAGGATTCTCCCCAATACTTGTTCTGTTGACTTACTCTCCTAAATGTCAGCTGTTTCTCGTAGCTTTTAAGGCAGACGGCCACTGCCTAAATATTAGTCCTTGAATAGATCAGTATCGGACAGACAATGCGGAACAAAGCATCTGGCATTTGTTCAGGCCTGAATTTTTCTTGTTTTTCCACTCATGGTTTGCCTTTTTTCTTTTAAATATATGCTTGTCTCCCAAGGCCTCTAGGTAGCTTGAAGAGGACTGAATTTTTAGTAAATGTTAATGAGGAATCTTTCCTTTGGATCTCTGCAATAAACACTTTGGGTTTCTTCTCTAGATGCAGCTAGGTGATATGATTGTGATGGGAGTGGACATCACAATCTGGAAATGGCTTTAGTCAGTGTACTATAATACCAATTCCTTTTCATTGACCAATGTAAATATTTGATATTCAGTATGATTTTAACTTGTTTTCCTTGGAGCCAGCCCTGCTGTACTTTAACAGGCAAAAGCTCCACTGAAGTCAATTGAAATCTCTGCACTCTTTTCAAAGATTTGTGGATGAAGTGTTAAATCCAAGAGAACTAAATCAATGCAGATTAGATAAGAGAATTATGTCCAACACATGCAAATGCTTTAATTGCTGCTCATAGATATAATTGCCTTTTCTTTTTCATTGGAGGAAAATAGTAATGTCTGTGAAGTAGAAGAGAAAACACTTTGAACACTTAAGAACTTTCAATAAAATAATAACAGATTAAAAAATAAGAGATGAATCATTTGAGAATAGAAGGTGAGACATTGAATTCCAATTATGTCATCAACATGTCATGTTCCCTCTTAACTAAATTGACTTTTTCTTGGTATTTACATGCCCTGCAAACAAATTTACTTTTACAAAGTGATACATTCTGAAGAAAAATTCTTCTATCCTGAATTTTTCCACTGATGTGAAATGTTAGTGACACAAAGAGCACAATATAAATCCCAGTTCTTATAGTAACTCTGGTTCTACCCATGTTGCTTATACTCAGTTCTGAAGACTCATGTGGGCACAGAACCACAAGGTAACGTATAGTAGAGATTGGGTGGTATCTCTGGAGATCATTTAGTCCATCCTCACTGCTCAAAGATGATTCAGCTAGAGCAGGTTGTTCAGGACTATGCCCAGCTGGTCACTGAATATCTCCAAGGATGAATTCTGCTGTCCTGTTCCAAAGTTGGATCACTGTCACAGTAAAAAAGCTTGTTTTATGTTTAAGTGGCATTTTCTCTATTTCAGTTTGTACACATTTCTTGTTGTCTTGTCACTGGGTACTTCTGAGAAGAATCTGGCTTCATGTTCTTTGCACCTTCCTGTGAGGTGTTTATATACATTAACAAGGTACCCCCTGATCTTCCTGCAGGCTGAACAACCCCAGCTCTTTCAGCCACTTGTCACATGACAGATGCAGCCATTAATCATCTCCGTGGTCTTTCACTGGAATCACTCCAGTATGGCCATGTCTTTGTTCCTTGTACTGGAGAGCCCAGAATTGGATGTGGCATTCCAGGTGTGGCCTTACAAGTGCTGCATAGAAGGGAAGGATCACCTCTTTTGACCTTCGGGTAACAGTTTTGTTACCATGGCCCAGGATGCTCTTGGGTCACAGTGTTTGCTGCCAGGGCACATTGCTGGCTCATGTTCAGCTTGGCCACCAGGGTCCCCAGGTCCATTTCTTCCGAGCTGCTTGCCAGCCAGTCGATCCTTGCTCTGTACTGGGGCAGGAGGTTCTTCCTCACCAGGTACAGGGTTTTGCATTTCTTTGGTGAACTTCATGGGATTCTTGTTGGCTCATTTCTGCAGGCAGTTAAGGTCCCTTTGAATCGCAGCATGACCATACAGTGTATCAAACCCTCCTCCCAGTTTTATGTCATCTGCAACACTGCTGAGGGTGCACTCTATCCCATCATCCAGGTGTTTAGCGAAGATCTTAAACCTGCTGACCTTTCCCCTTCATTCTCCATCTGACCTAGCTTTGAACACTTCCAGGGATGGAGCACTCACAACCTCCCTGGGCAATTGTTCTAGCGCCTCATCACCCTCACAGTAAAGAATATTTTTCAAATGTATAATCTAAACCTACTTTCAGTTTAAAATCACTCCCTCATGTCCTATCACTAGTATGCCCTTGCAAAAAGTCCCTCTCCATCTTTCTTGTAGGCTCCCTTCAGGTACTGGAAGGCCACAGTTAGATCACCCTAAAGCCTTCTCTTTTCCAGGCTGAGCAATCCCAATTCTCTCAGCCTTTCCTCACAGGAGAGGTGCTCCATCCCTCTGATCATCTTGATGTCCCTCCTCTGGACTTGTTCCAACAGGTCAGTGTCCTCCCTTGTACTGGGGATCCTAGATCTGGACACAGCACTCCAGGTGGTGTCTCACCAGAATGGAGCAGAGGGGCAGAATCCCCTCTTTCTCCCTACTGGCCACATTGCTTTGGATGCAGCCCAGGGCACTGCCTTCACCAATTCTTTCCTGTTGGTAAATGTGCAGTCCAACACCATGTCCCACACTTTCATCATTTCCTCCAGTTTCCCATGTTAGGTAATGATCAATGCACTCCAGAACCCTCCTGGACAGATTGTTTCTTGCTGTGTTGTCTGTCCAGCAGATGTGAGGACTATGACCTGTGAACATGAGGTTTCTTCCAGCTGTCTGAATGCTGCACTCATGTGCTTCTTCTGATCAGGTGGTCTGTAGCAGACACGCGCCCCCAAATGTTGCCCATCTTGATATCTTCACCAGTCCTGACTCACAAGTTCTTGACTGGCTCATTGTCCATTCTTAGGCAGAGGCCAGTGCATTCCTGCTGTTCTATTGCATAAAAGACCACTCCTCTGCCTCTCCTTCCTGGTCTGTCCTTCCTGAAGAGCCTGTCCTCATCTGCTGCAGCACTTCAGTCATGCGAGCAATCCCACAGCATCTCTGTGATCCCCGTGAAATCACAACCCTGTACCTGCACACAGCCTTCTGTTTCCTCCTGTTTGTTCCCCATGTGTTGTGCCACAGCTTGTAAGTGCTTCAGAGAGGAACTCGTTTGTCTTGATTTCCCAGAAAATATGTGAGAGCGCCTCAGTCCCACCCCTGCCCTAATGCTGCTCTCTGAGCACTTCCTTATTTATGTGGATACACTGGGGATCGGTCTGCTTTAGCCTTAGCTTCCTTATCTCTCATGTCCACATTACCCTTCACCCTTTGCCAGCTTGGTCCGTCTTCCTCCCTTGATTGTGGAGTTTTCTCTCCTTCCCTCATCATTCCTAGTTTAAACCTCTCCTCTATCAGGTTATCTAGCCAGTCTGCAAAGATATTTTTACCCTAATTGCTCAGGTTATATTTTCCCTTAATCTTCTTCCCATGTTTTTCCTGACAAGAATACCATTTAAAAGTACATCTAGTGTTTTTCAGCTATAGCATTTTCTCAGTGTTTCACCAGGGAATGTCTTATATCCATTTTATAAATGAAGAACTTCAGAAAGCACTTCTTCAGAAAGAATAAGTAATATGACATATCATAAACCCTTGTTTTGCCTATAAGCTGTTGGTGGCCCATAAGTGATTCTTGTTTCATTCATGCTGACACCTTTACTGTGTTAGTTGTGTTCAGATATTTGCTACTTATTTTATGACTAAAAATGTGAAAATTGTGTTCCTTCAGAAGAGAAAGGGATCGATTAACTGTTTGAAGCAATAATAATGCAGTATCTATGTTATCTTCACCCTGTAGGAGAAAAGCATTCATGAGTGGTGAAACCTCTTCATGGGGTCTTATTGTAAAATGTAAGGTAGACCTTCAAAAGGCAGTCCACCAAATGATAACGACAATAATGGTGCGAAATTCCTGATACTAACACAGAGACAGAGGGAATAGCTGCAGAACTCTGATCTCCACAGCAGGCAGACAACGTGAAAAGGATCTGCATGTAAAAATATCATTTGGAGTTGCCTTTCTCTCTCAGATTTGCTTTGTTGTCCTTCTTTTTTAGAGCCAAAAATGATCAAGTGTTGTTGTAACTGCAAATAGCAGTACTAAAGATGCTAATTTTCCTCACATTGGATACATTAATCTATGAACTTTCAGCTGAAGTACCAATCCTTACTGTGTGGTAAAGGAAGACTATTGCTTAGGCTAAGCAAGCAAGAGAAAGACATCCTTAGAGGAAATCTTGGAAATAGAATGTCTCTAAGAAGCATTAGAATGGTATTTAGAGTGAACTCAAGACATGTATCATTCTTTATCAGCAGAGGGCTAAAAAACCAGGCATCAGTTATGTCAGGCTCTTTGCAATATCTGACTAAGTGCGTCTGTTCCAACATGGTGAAAAAAATGAATTTTACAGCTGCTTCAAGGGACAGGGGAAGGGGAAGCAGGAGGCAGAAACACAGCTGCACTTGCTCCAGGGCTTTTAGCTTTTTCGCTTTGTGTGAGTGGTGCAACTGGAATCTGCTGTGTTTCATCAGACAAATGGCTCCCAGCAAGCAGTCAGTTTAACTTGATTAACCCAAGATGAATGTCACGAGTCTTACAGATCACAGAGGATTAGAGCTGGGGAGATGAACAGTGGCAGCTCTGGCTCATTACGGACATCAGTGAAAGTCTGTACGTGGATCCTATCGGGGACCACTGCTTCTTGAATATTTTATTGTTTTCCTGTGAAGAACCACGTCCCATCCAGGGTTTTTTCCTGATTTGTGAAGGAAGGCATTTGCTACAAGTGCTCTAAAACTTTGTTACTGCAAAGAAAGAGATCCTGACCAAATGTGAGATACAGCTAAAAAGATTCACAGTGGCTTGTCTTTAGATAACTGATTTGACAGCTTTCAACCTAGTAACCAGTAAAAATGAAATCTTGAACGAGCCAGGTACAGGGCCAGTTTAGACAGTGGAAAATTGTAATGGATAGGAGATGTTTTCATGTGAAAGAGACGGGGGCATTTGAAATTGGTACACTGCAGCAGGGAAAGTGCTATCTGATTCACTCTGTCAAGGGTTAAGACAGTTTCCCCTTAGCATGGACCACATCCCTTAAAGAGGAGCTGGTCGTTGGCATGAGGAAGGTTAGAAGCGGAAAGAAGGGGATTGTTTGCAGCATGCAGAACAGTGTGGTACAGCAATCCCTGAGATAGCTCCAGAACCAGAAACCTTATCACAGAATGGGACAGAGGAGGGTAAAAGCTAAAATTCATCAGATGTGAGAATGTGGAACAAAACAGCACAGAAACACTGAACTCAGGCAAGACGGAATGTATATTCTTACTATCCTCCAGTTGTAAGAGAAGAATTCCACTATTAAAAGAAAACGGAAACAAAATGATGTAAAAGGCTAGCCTTCAATAACTCAGCAGCCTCTGGATTTCCAGCTGTGAAAAAAATCTTAAATAGATTCTGCTGAACTCCTGCCTACAGCTCTAGAAGCACTTTTTCAAAAACTTGCCTCTTACCTTGAGTGTGAAAGCTGTTTTTGCCAAACATATCACAGATCACATTACTTCCACTGAACATTGCAGTGTGGCTGCACGTTTCCTGCTTTCAAATTTTATTAGATTGGAGTTGTGGAGCACTATCAAGTATCTCACAGATCCTTAAAATTGCTTGGATGTTACATAAGATAATTCTAAATATTGCTTTGGCAAGACAATTGACTACCATTTATGCAGTTACTACGTTGTTCTCTCGTATTAGTACATACAAGGTGGAATTGTATGTAAATCGCAGCTCATTAAAGGGAGATGAGAGTTTAATTTTCTGCAGAAGGTATTGTATACTGGGATGGGTTTGTTTCATTTTGTGGTGAGGAGCCATTTGGTCAGATGCAGTGCCTGAGGTATTAACAAATAACACAAGAGTGTGGGCAAGAGAGTTCTGCGGACCTCTGCTGCACTGAGGACACCCTTCCTGTGTCAGTTGCATGACAGAGGTGGAAAAACAAAATGCCAGAGACTCCCTGATAGTAGAGGCTCAAAAACAGTGTCTAGCACAGAAGCTCAGGCTGCCATGGCCCACACAGTTCCTATCTTATAGGAAGACAAATGGAGAACTCTGATTTTGGAGCTGCTGAGGGGTTAGGGTGAGAATGTACTTATTTTTAATTTGAGTAAAAGATGGATAAAAAATCAAGATAAGTTTTTCTAAAAACTGGGATCCTGTGTTACAGCCAGCTAGTCAAGAACTGTTGGCTTGTCACAACCTCTAACCATTTTTGTTTTTGTGACAATTTGTTTCTGCTTCCTGTCTTAGTTAAAAGTAACTATTTTCCCCTTAATACAGGTGACTCACTGGCACAGTCCATACTTTTTTGCCTACTTCCCTGCAGCCTCTTCCTTCCCAGCTCTTCTTGCAGATATGTTGTGTGGTGGAATAGGATGTGTGGGCTTCTCTTGGGTGAGTTTACTCTGATGTGTGGTAATGGTGCTTGAACTTGCTAAGATTTTAAGCATTTCAGTAACATTCTACAATGAAATTATTGATTAATAGCAGTGAAGTTACAGGAGTATTTTTGTAGGTAAATTTCCTTGATTAATTAAGGTTTTTCACATAGATACCCTGAATGATTCCAGGAATAAAAGGCTATTTCCTCTCACAAGTTTTGCTCTTGAAAAATCACTAACATTTAGAATTAGTGGTAGCAATGCAAACATACTGTTAATCCAGTAATAGGTATGACTATTGTTTAGCACTCAGTGTTGTTATTTCTCTTTTCGTCTGGATGAATGGAAAATTGTCTTAAAACACCCACATTCATATGAGGTATGCTCTTCTCGAAAGAGATTGGTATTTGATGTTGAAAAAACATATGCAAGATGCAAATCTCAGCTTTGGCATTTGATAGTCATGGTTCTATGTAAGGCCTATTTTGACTTTTTTTAAGTAAGTGTTAGAAACTACATGCACAAAATGGTCTTCAGGTCCCTAACTTGTCTGGTGACATTAGTCATCTAGTTTCTTCCTTTATAGCAAAAGAAAGACAGAGGGAAAGAATTATTCTTGCTCTGGTAGATCTTATTTGTCTTCATGGTCGAGTGATATTATTCCCTCTATTTCAACACAGGCTGCAAGTCCGGCTTGCACAGAGCTGGAGACTGTCATGCTGGATTGGCTAGGGAAGATGGTTAATTTGCCTGAAGAGTTTTTAGCTGGGAAGGATGGCCAAGGTGGAGGAGTCATTCAGGTAAGAGGGGACATGAAAAAAGAATATGGATTGAGTTCGTGAATTCATGATTTTGTAAAGTCTTTATACTAGGACACTAATTAAGGAAATGTTTTTTTTTTTGCTGCCACATGTGTTCTTTTCAAATTTTCAGAAAGACTGATGGTCAGTGAGAATGTCTATAGGTGGGCAGGATCATTCATGAAAGTAGTGCTTTTGTTTTTAGAGCAGCTGATTTCTAAAACACTTCTCAGTGAAGAATTGCCAGTAGTTCAATTTAAAATTTAGGCTTAAAATTCAAATCAGAATCATGTAGGATGGAGACTTTAATTTGTTATTCAGTGAATTAAGCTCATACTTACCAACAATATGCAGCAATGTTTTATAGCTAAGGTTAGAAGTCTAGCTTTTACATATGCAATGATTTACTTCATTTAGTTTCCACAGAACATCAGAGATAAACTTCAATAAATAGAAATAGCAGAATGAAGTAGAAAGTCTATCAACTTTTGCCAAAGAGATTGAAATTATTTTAGGTTTTTCTTATGTAACAAAAGGAAATATTGGAATATTATAATAAAATGAAAATCAGCTTAAAATTTGAACCTAAGCAGTTCTATCAATAGATAATACAATTTTGAGACTACACTGCGTATCCAAACTAGAAAAAACACCCCTGAACTTTGACATTGATTACTTAATGAAACTTTAAATGTCTGAACAGATAACCTGAACAATAACGAATATATCATCAGTGGGCAATCTTGCATGCATAATAAAGCTATATTGTTTGTCAGCCATGGCCCTGCTAGCACATGGTCATTCTGCAAATGCAACTCTGGTCACAGGTAGTAATCTATCTAAAATAGATTTCTTCTATGAAAAGGATTGAAATTTAAATAATTGCTCTGTGCTCCTTTGATAATCTCTGGAGTCTGGTCATTGGAGGCCAGGGCACAATCCATTTTATCCTAAGATAGGCTTCCAATATACATCTGATTTAGATGCTAGAACTGGGGGCTTCTTTCTTTGATCTCAGCTGTAAATGCCTACAGCGTATTCCAACTAATTCTTCCCAACATCTTCCCAGGCAGAACAAATTTAACCCAAATGCTGTCGTTGTCCTAGACGGACCTGTACCTACACCAGTGTATTTACAGTATAGTTCTTTACTCATCTGCTTGCTCTGTTAGTATCTTTATCATTACGATTGCTAGGGAGGACTTTATGTTCAAGACATTAAGCTTCCCTCATGCATCTTAGCAGCACCTATTTTGTACCAGTGAAAGCAAGCAATTATGCCTGATTATTATCAGCAGGAAATATTGCCCCTCCAGGCTGACAGTGCTGGATTGCCCATAATTTTCATCAGAAACTGGTCAGTTTCAGAATCAAAAGTGGGCTCTGTGTTCCTGCTTATGATGCAGTCATTTGGGCTGCAGATCTTCCTGTCTTGCTCTTGAAACAATAATGATCCAAGCAAGAGAGCGTGAGGCAAAGACAACATGAGTGTGTGAAAGTGCCAGTCATTCTATTCATAAATGCCAAGTAATTATTGTGCTATTGGGTAAAACAGCCTGTGAAAATTGCCTCTTAATTACATTTGAAAGTCTATGTCAATATGAAGCACTTTGTTGTCGTGTGCAAGATGACACTTCAAATGGCAAAAGATGAAAGAAAATTTCAGTTCAGAGCTCTGGTGGACATGAACATCAGCTCTTGCTGATATTTCTTCTGCCTCTTGAGCCTGCTTGCCATGGCAACCTTTGTTTGCCTGTGGTAAAAGCAAAGGTATCATCATCCTTCACTTAACGCAGAATACAGCGTTTAAGAGGAGAAAAAACAGCTTTCAAAAATAAGTGAGAAAGCAACTTTCTTCCTGAAGTTTGTGTCCTGCTGTTCATTCTAGATAAATTGCTGGAAAATGTACCTGCTTTGAATTTTAAAGAGTTTTCTTACTCTGCAAAGAAAAAGTATTTTAGGGGTGAGACAAAAATATCTTTGGCCTGGCAAAGAACACAGCTGATTTATCTTACTTGTCAGTTAGCCAAGTAGTTCAAGAACCAAGGTGGTTTTTTTCCTTAAAAATATTTAGCACAAGACTTTGATGCCAAATGTATAGAAGAACGTTGCAAACCAGGATCTGCAAGCAGTGTAAAAAGCTTCAGTGTAAAAAAGGTGACTCAGTATAAAAAAAGTGATTTATGGAAACTGAAGCAAGGGGAAAAACCTGTGTCTATCGTGAGACATCCAAAAGCATTTCCAGGTTGCTGGATTCACGTGCCTTTAGGCTATGTCCCAGCTGTATATCAGGAGGCAAAATTCATCTGGGCAACAGGCCCTTTTCTTTTCATCCTTGTTTCTGTAAAAGGAAATTCATGCAAGAACTGTTGTATACATTGACTATGCACCAGCACAGATGAAGAGCCAGGATATTGTAGTGCACTCCTTAGAAAGCTGAGGCTATTCTTCAGCCTAAGTCATTTGCCCACCCAACCAGGCTATCACCAGAATAGAGGGGGGCCTAAATTTCCAGATCTCAAATTAGTGCCTTAATCTTTATAATTTCTTACAGCCATTTTCTTTTATATATTAATGCCTATTTTTGTAATATATGTATTCCATACATGTCCTGGAAATACACTAACAGTGTAAACAGTTATTTTATTTAAGCTATTTTGACTTTTTAGACAGAAAAAGTAGGATGATTTCTCTATGTTCTGATATTCTGATGAGAGCTCTGTCCGGCTACAGACCATATACAGAATAACATTAAATGAGGAGATTGCTAAGGTATGTTTTCTGTAATCAATAGACCAAATTTCCTTCACCTGTTGCCTCCACATGGAAGTTCTTCCTTACTTGACCAAAAGGAGCAATTGTATCCTAATTCCATACTGTATCTGTAATATTTCCCTCAGTTGCCATAATACTGTATGCAGCAGCAGCTATTAAAAAATGCACAAAAATTGCACAAAACTGTCTCCAGTGTGGATGCTGAAATGCTGTTAGCAGGGAACTTTTCTCTTCTTGCATTCATTCTGTGAGAACTTTTCCTTTGCTGTATAAGCTATGTAAACAATAAATAAGGTTTTTGTAAATAGCATTCATATCTGGTATCTTCTGACCTTGTGTACATTATATTAGAAAAAAACATTTCTAAGTGGGTGTCTGAGATTTTGACCAATCACCCTAAGAGAAGTGTAAGCACTGTTCAATTGCTTTATAAAACTAGAATATATAAATAGTATTGTAAATTTAATAAATAATTCATTTCCTCGCTCTGACTCCTGCCTCGCTGCATCTCTGAACCCCTGCTTAGAAGCCCACACTCCAGCTTGTCTTTAATGCCCTGGGGTCTACGTTCCTCAAACCTCACACCACCAGAAAGACAGATAAAATATATTCATTATTGGCAATACATTCAGTGAATGTTCTGGAACTGTTCTTTTCCCTGATTACTCCATTGATGAGGCTGTTGATTTTCAGCTGGATTGCATTCATTCACTGTTGGGATGTTGACGTGTGTAGAAGGCGAGATGGTGTCATACGAATAGCTCCGCTAACTTCAGTATAAGAGAAAGTCTGAACTCACTGGGATCATTCTCACATATGAAATCTGTCAGATCAGGCTCGCCTCCAGGGAAATAAAAATACTTCCCAAATATTTAAACATTTTTTGTAATCAGTATGTATACACAGGTCTTCAACAGAGGGAGGAGAGAATTTTCGTAGAGGACAAGAAACATCACTTCAAAATTAGTTTGTTGACACTGGGGATATTTCTAGGACATAGATATTAATATAAGTGACTCTATTCATAGCATTGTTATGATTCACATGAAGTTTGATCAACTTTGAAAGTAACTAAAAACTTCATCTTGCATGGAGACACCCCAATACATTGAAATTTATGAGCATGTATTTACAAACTGCTACTTATAGTTTAAAAGAGCAGTTTAGAGCATGTTTCAGGTGCATGTTCTAGATGCAAACCATGTAAAGAATTTCTGGGAAGTTGTATTCTGTGAAATTTAGTGATAAATTGATAGAAAAAATTCTCCTTTTTGTTGTCTCAGAGTGTCCAAGACACATTTTAAACTGATGTTTTGTGAGTCAAAGTGAAATTTAGAAACAGTGTGTGACTGTTCCTTTCATCTTTGTTGGTGATGAAGAAAACATACATAACTAATACTTTGAAGTGCAGTTAGCTATATTGAATCATAGCAATTTTGGGATTTCAGTGTTTTTTTCTCTTTTAGTCACAATAATTTACTCACGCAAGGTAATTCTAATATGAAAGAAGGCACAGAATTAGGCATGTTGCTTGGTAGAAGTGAGAATTGGCATTCAGGTTCTGATGGAACTTAAATGTACGGAAATCCAGAGTAAGAGAAATTAGCAGTTACTCTGACACTGTTTTGAGTTAACAGAAGATTGGTGCCTGGTTTGAGAGCCTTTTCACATACATTTAAGTCTGTGAGTCCAGCTTTCTAGCACTTGATTGCAAGGCTTTTGCCTAAACTGAACAAGCGCAGAGATTAAGGAGAACAAGGCAGAGGCATTGGGAAGGAGGAGACCAAGATCAAACAGATTCCTCCCTTGCTGTCAGACATATTTTTAAAAAACATGAGATTGCACAGTTTCTCATTTGCAGTTTCTGTTAACTTTACAGATTCATGCAGAATGAATGTCGCTTTTCTTCTTCTGCAATGTTTTCATGTTGAATCTTCCCTCAATTTGTCCCACAGGGTAGTGCGAGCGAGGCCACCCTGATTGCACTGCTTGCTGCAAGAACAAAGACTATCAGATGGGTGCAGTCAGAAAAGCCTGAGCTAACAGAAGCAGAGATCATGAGCAGGCTGGTGGCTTATGCTTCTGATCAGGTGAGTACCTCTCATTAACACAGAAACACAGTGTCTATACTTAACAAGTTCGGCCATCTGAATAGGCAGGTGAATTTAGTACAAACTCTTTGGATTGGTGACTATTTGATTTTGGTTGTTTAGATCTTACTTTAGATCATAAGTGTGTTCCACAGAGGTCTGTATTGGGATCAGTGTTGTTTAATATATTCATTAGTGACATAGACGAAGGGATTGAGTGCACCCTCAGCAGATTTGGAGATGACACCAAAGTGAGTGGTGCAGTTGACCCACCTGAGGATAGGATGCCATCCAGAGGGACCTGGACAAACTTGAAAATTGGCCCATGAGAATCTCATGAGCTTTAATAACACCAAGTTCAAGATGCTGCACCTGGATGTGGGCAACTCCCAGTACCAACACAGGCTGGGGGATGAACCGATTGAGAGCAGCCCTGCCCAGGACTTGGGAGTGCTGGTGGATGAGAGGCTGGACAGGAGCTGGCAAAGTGTGTTTGCAGTCCAGAAAGCCAAATGTGTCCTGGGCTGCACCCAAAGCAGCATGGACAGCAGGGCAAGTGAGGGGATTCTGCCCCTGTGCTCTGCTCTGGTGAGACCCCACCTGCAGTGCTGCAGCCAGCTCTGGGGCCCCCAGCACAGGGAGGACATGGACCTGTTGGAGTGAGTCCAGAGGAGGGACATCAAGATGATCAGAAGAATGGAGCACCTCTTCTATGAGGAAAGGTTGAGAGAATTAGGATTGTTCAGCCTGGAGAAGAGAAGGCTTTGGGATGACATAATTGCGACCTAAAGCAGCCTATAAGAAAGACATGGAGGGACTTTTTACAAGAGCATGTAGTGACAGGACAAGGGGGAATGATTTTAAACTGCGAGTAGGTTTAGATTATATTAAAGAAATTCTTTACTATGAGGGGGGTGAGGTACTGGAACAGGTTGCCCACAGAAGTTGTGGATGTCCCACCTCTGGAGGCGTTCAAGGCCAGGATGGATGGGGCTCTGCGCAACCTGGTCTAGTGGAAGATGCTCCTGCCCATTACAGTGGGATTTGCACTAGGTGATTGGTAAGGTTCCTTTCAACCGAGGCCGTTCTATGGTAAGTGAACTGGAATTTCATGTGTGGTATCATAATACAAAGGTTAAATATCCAGATATCAGTGTTAAATATCTTTATAAAGAGCTTGTTTGAAGTAAATAAAGATAATTAAATACGGTAATAATTTCAGTGATGTTTAGTAATTCTAGGGTACCTTTTGTTACATCCAGTCTTCTATGTCCATCTGTGCACACTGTATTTTCTTCCTACAAGCACATGTGCAAACAAACACACATCTTCCCCCTATATGCATGCATTGGTACAGATGCATGTACACAGAAAAACCTAATGCATGAATATAAAGCAAATTGGTCACAGTACTTGAAGAAGCCAAAACTTTTTTTTTTTTTTTTAAGGAAACCTTTAAGATATCCATCTGCCAATCCAACTAATAAATCTTATAAGGACACAGAAAATGTAATCCTTGATTTCTGACTATGAGTGTTATTTAGCAGACTGAGTTACACTAAATTCTCAGCAGGCCATGAATATGAGAGGCTTTTAATGTTAATGAAAACAAATTCTGCTCATGTGAGTTCTGCTGCTGCTCCATTTCTGACATGGTAATCCTACTGAAGGGCCATGCAATGTTGTTGCTCTTAATATCTGTGACATTTCCTTACCTACATGTCAGTGAGACAGAAAAAAGCCCCTCTCTTAGTACTTAATGTTTATTTTAAAGTAATATCTGATATGCAGAATAAAATGGTCAGGTTCCAGCCTTACTTTGATTTACTACTAACTGTATGTTAGAAAGCACTGTAGAAGAAGTTAACACTACTCTTGCTCTTTGCTGGTGGGAAGAGGGATTACACTTGCATGGTGAGAAGATTCAGGACAAGAAAATATGAGAAAAGATAACTGCTTTCAAGAGGCACAAAGGTTGTTGTTTTTTTTTTATTGCTTGAGACCCTAAGGTCAGTATTGCGCAGACCACCAGTCCCAGAGCTCTGACCGACCCAGTGATGCACAAAACCTTTTACTTGTTTTGATTTTTTTGTCCCATATAAGAGGCAGACCTGAAATGAGGACTGACAGGCCTTGCTGCCTACTGAAGGTCAGAGGATCTTATGTTTACAGAAGGATTTGCCTTAAGGTACTGCTGACCTTTCCAAGCAGATTGTTGCCGAGCTCACAGTTCCTTCTGCGTTAAGAACAGACCTGTGTGACTCATAGGCAATAATCCATGAAAGAAAGTTAAACGTAAGCCAGTCTGTAGGAGGGAAAACCATTCACAGATAGAGCCCAACAATGCAAAAATGCATTTGGAAAAGAGTCTTGCTACAATTTTTGAGTCTTGATGAAGCAATTTAGGGGTTCTGACTGGCTAAAAACCTCAGTGTATTATTATAGTTTGCTTACTTGCAATTCTAGTATAAATAAGTTCTAAAATACCTTTTCCCATTGTACACTTGAATGAAGTATGGTATTGCTATGCCACACACCTTGTTTGCCACTTAAAAAATTATATTTCAAGTCTAGGCTTCCAAATTTTCTCAAGTTGGTGCCTAATTAGTTACCAAAGCACTTTAACAAGAGGCACTACTGAGATAGAAATTAATGTTACATCTGTCTTTAAAACATGGCATTCCAGGGATATGTGAAGCTGAAAGGCAAAAACTTCATCTAGTCTAGCTCAAAAAAATTCTGGATTGTTATTTTTGTGATTATATGCTAAATTAAAATAGAATTAATAAGCAGTCTTATAGGCACTGGCAAGAATCAACAAGGAGATTGTGAATGAGAATAGTCATGATATGAAAAGGTGAGGAAATTTCCTCTTTCATATTAATGATGATTAATGAAACTGTAGAAGGTGAAATAGCTTTTCTGTTTGTTTTAATCATGCTTTAAAGGAGAGTATTTTGTGGCTAAATGTATCTTTCATTGTCAATGGATTTTTTATTCCTGTTATTATTCTATTGTACTTCACAAATTCATAAGAATTTCTTAGTGATAGCTTTGTTTTTATTTACAGAGATGTGCTTTATTTTCTAAAACAATGTTATTTCAGGGGAATTCAAATGAAGTGGCTTGTAAATAAAATAACATATTTGGAATGATCCTTACTTGCCTAAAAAAGTGAATGAATGATCAAACCACTATTTAGTCACTATGTAATCAGAAAAAAATGTTTGTGTAAGAAAATATCTGTCTGTACCATACTGTGACATGTATAATTTTAGAGTTCAGCAAAGCTATAGACCATAAAAATACGCTAGCAAGCACCTGAATCATTATCAGACAAGATGATTGTCTACACGTCTTCTGATTGATTTGGAGCCAAATCCTGAAGCTCTACATCAATCCTACCATGTAAATTAAAGCTGTCACGAAGGTTAATGGAATTCTTGTCTGAATGGGATCATGGCAGTGGTCTCAAGGATATGTCAGGGTTGCTATTAGTTTATTGTGTGTGTGTATTTATGCATATATGTGTACGTGTCCATCTACCTATATAAAAGGTGGAGAAGTATGTATCTGTTATATACCATCAACAGTCCCAGGATCTCAAGTATGGCTTTACTTGAAAGGATTTACCTTTTCTTCTTTTTAAATTCAAATGAACCTCTTACATTCCAGTAAAAGGTGTTGGTCTTAAAACTTGCCCATTTCCTTGTAGGCTCATTCATCTGTGGAAAGGGCTGCACTAATTGGTGCTGTGAAGATTAAAAATGTTCCTTCAGATGACACATTTAGTGTTTGTGGTTCAGCCCTGAAGAAAGTTCTGGATGAAGACAAAGCTGCTGGTCTTATACCATTCTTTGTGAGTACTGGATTTTAACTAATCAGTGGATTTAATGCTTCTGATAAGATGCTTTTGACATGACTGGGTAATCTCGTCCCTAACAGAGGCACTGATAGGCAGCTGAGCTAGAATACTAGGAGAAGTTCCATGAGTGTTCTTCACATGACTTTCTGTGCAGGAGAAAATAATTGGAGCAGCCGGTTGCACTTCTCAGCAAAATGATGTTTGGGGGCAATTTTGTAGTTGCACGTAGTCCTGCAGTGTTATAATCTCCTAACTCCTGAATTCTGAACTGTTTACCTTAATTTTGCAGGTTCCAACTTACTTACAATTAAAACAAGTTTAAAGGCAGTAAATTAAATGATGCTATCTCAAGCTCATGTGACTTCAAGAAACAATAGTTTCCCCTTGATAGTACTTTAGCAAAGAAATGAACCTCCATAATATACCCCAAATATCATTGAGATCAGACATTGTCAGTCAGGTATTTGTGAGTATGTAACTAATCTCTAAGAAGTGAGCTATAGGGAATGCAGCTGTGGAAACTTTAGGTGTCACCATTTCTTGTTATCTGTCCACTTTCTTTTCCAGAGATTCCTGCTTCCACGGCAGGACAGCAAAGGCAAATATAGTTATGTCTCAGTAGCTTAAGCTGGTAATCCCCCAAGTTTTGACATAGAGCATTGTTAGATTAGACAAAATTCTAGAATTTGGTTCTGCCATGATAAGTACCTGATCAAAAAGAAAATGTCCTTATTCGTCAGATCTACTCCTCCTGCCAGTTCAGAATACCATGTTATTACTTCAAGTTAAAACAAGATTTTGCCATTTGGTTTTTTCACATGAAGTAAGTAACCTCTGCTGTGGTTTTGTACATCACCAATAAAATTCTTTGCTTATTTCCAAGAATTATGCTCTACTAAATTTGATGCAGACCATAGGCTGTATAGATCTATTAAGGGGTATAATATGCTACAAAGAATATGTTTTTACTGGCCTCCACTGAAGAAAAAATCCTCACACAACTAATTTAGAAACTGAGAACTTCAGAAATGGGATTTTTTAAGAGATTCAAAAAGAAGTCACTTTTTTTCACAGAAGAGTCATGTCTGACAACGGTTGTTTCTTTTCTTTCATGTTGTAACATTTTGAAAAGGGATAATGTGACTTAAATTTCTATGAACTGTTTTGAGAAGAATTAGAAGATTAAGGTTGCTTATAGTCATGGATAAGTGCCATGGGACAAAGAAGCTTAAATTTCACCAAGCTCTTGTGAAAATATAATCTTTTTACTCTTGTTATTAACCTTTAGCAAATGTTTTATGTAGTATGAGGATGACTAGAATGAGAAGTGGTTTTCATAAGTGCATAACACTGCTAATTTATAGGGTGCCTAGAACGAGCAAGTCCTTAGGATGACCAAGCACATCCTGTCAATTGCTTTACAATATACCAAGATTCTGACTAAGAAAAAAAGGTCTCTAGGGATTCCAAAAAGAACTTTTTTCTGTGGGATGCACCTATTGAGGTGAAGAAGATGCCACAAGGCATGTTTTATTTCTCTGTGCTATGATCCCAGCTCATAATACCTTACACAGGATCCTGTTTGTATATCTCACTGTTAATTTTAAATAATTACAAGTACAGCACGATATCACATCTTCATGCAGTAACTATAAAATTAATGTTTCTTTTTCTCAGCTTTTGTCCATTAGCAAAGAAAATGCAACTTGCCCCTCATAAATATTCATACCTTATTAATTTTTCTTTGCATAGCAAGAGGAAAAAAATCCTAATTTATGTATTCAGTGACACCTTTACAAAGGGTTATATAACTGCTGTATTTCTTCTTCTGTTTGTTTAGCTGTGCAAAACAGGCTTTCAAAGACAGCAGAGGCTCTGCTGGAGTTAATATAGCCTGTATTGAGTCTTCCATTTATTTGTATACATAAAACACTTCAGCTTAGGTTAAACTAGATCTCATTATCGGTATGGTTGGCCTCTTAACTCAAAAGGTGTGTTAATTCTCTGTCATGCTGAGCAGCAGTCCCTGCACTGTATTAGTGCTCCCTTTTCTGGCTTGCAGATTTCAAAAGCCTTTCCATTTCTTTTGTTCTTGAGTAATTTGGTGCTGTTGTATTTTGTTCTGGTGACAAAGATATGCACATTGCCAAGGAAACACCTCACGCCACTTGATTCCTTGTCTCCCTGTATTCACTGATCCTTCACTAAGGGGAGTGATTCAACATCAAAGCAACAAGTTTGATGGAAGAAATTCTGCCTGAAGAGACTTGTGACAGCAAAGACATCATTCCTAATGAAGATGTCTTGTTTGCATCCAAGCTGCTACAGTCTCCCTTAGCAGCAAGAAAAGGTTTTGTAAGGGATTAAAAAGAAAATACAAGTAAATTGCAATGCCTTATAGGCATGTTTCTCCTCTTATGATAATGAATAAATGAAGAATCATTATACTGAACTTGATAGCAGTGCCTTCCCTGTAGAGGTGAGCGGAGAATCAGGGTCAGGTTTGCTTGATGTGAAACAGGTTCTGTCATTATAGCAATCTGTTAATTAAAGGTTTGCTTTTCACATACATAGGATTTGGCAGTCAGCCTTTTTTGGGGAGAGGCATTGTCTTTAAAAGGGATCTTTGCATTCCTACCCACCATCAATGTTTTGTAGCACTAGTAATGCGTATATCCTTTTGTTCAATAAAAGCTGTCGCCACTAGGGTACCCAGATCTCTACTTCTGTTTTCTTTCTTTTATTTCTGAGTTCAAACTTGTGTTAATTCATCTCTTTCAAAATATTTATGCAGAAACTGAAACAGAGATATTTTCATACGGTAAAGCAAGCAGACTATGCAAACAAAGCACTTAACCATGTCAGGTGTTGAGGCACTAAAGTTGCCACAATTTACTGAGGAGCCATTTCCCAGCACGGATGATGTGCAGCCCTTCATCTGGCCCTGAGTTAAGGGGGAGCTTTAAAACACACGCTGTAGTCACGTCCATTTCATTAACTGTAAACACACTCTGGGGGTTAAGCCTGTGTGTAAATGCCTCTCTCAGCTGGGCCCTACGCTCCCAGCTTGAGACAGGCCTCTGTGTTGGTAGAATGTTGGCTGGGATGCTCAAAAGTGAAGACCACTAAGTTAAGCACTTCTAAATTCAGATGGAGCGCCCACTGCATTCAAGCCTAGCTCACCTGAATATGTGTAAGTGGCCTGTGAGCTTTGTGCTTTCATAAGTCAGCACTGATACATTACAGCCGGCATATATAAGGTACAATATACTTCAACAACCTCAACCAGTATAAAGCTGCTCCAACACAATTGCCTGCTGCCCAGCGTGAAATCTCTCTGATTCTAGATGAAATGACTGTTCTGAACAGTGATCCACAGGATATTAAGGAGCAGGCTGTTTGTAACCAGACTCACTCGGGAAACAATAAATCAAAGTCAGACTGACAGAGGAGCCATCTTTTCAGTAGAAGTTAGCACTTAGATCCTGACTAGAGATTTCCGTTTGGAAGAAACATTCTTGAGACATGTACAGATGTCTAGGGTGATGTTTCTTAACCCACAGTTTGTGAATGATTGCTGTTCTGTAAAATACTGAATGGTGGTTTAGAGAACTGTTGCAGTTTTCTTCAGGCCACAGACATTCTCATGAGTGCAAGCTGGCAAGAACTGAATAGGAGAAAATAAAAACAATAAGCAAACACTGAAAGTTCTGCCTCATTTTAGTTATTTGCAAATGAAAAGCTTTGTGGTGGAACTCTGCAAAATGTGTCCACATCTTTTTCAAAAGCTGTAGGAGGTCTTCCAGTTGAAAAGATTGAGAGTAATTGCTCTCAGGAATCATAAAGATTCATGTATGTTTCCTGACATAGCTCTCCATTTCAGGAAAGTAATACATGCGATGACTGAGGCAAGAATTTAGCTGCTTTGTATTCACAGCCAAGGGCTAAGTCAAATTTGAAGTGCACAACCTGAAAAGGAAAAGGCCTGCAGGCTATACTGAGCCATCAGTCCCATTTCTGTGATGCAGCCTGTCCCCTGCCCTTTGCACAAATGTGATTTTTTCTGGTGTTACACAGGCTACAAATTGAGTTAGATTCATTCTGTAGTACTGAGGCAGGGTAATGAGACTCCTCACAAGGGCAGACGCGGTCACTCTAAGTGGTTTCTGAGAATTAAAGCAAGTAGCTTTGAGGCTTAGACACCTGCAGAGAGGAAAACAAAATTATTTTAGAAATTGAGGTATACTTTACAGAGTAAGCCATTATTTAAACAACTAAGCATATGTTTGAACTTATATAATCCCTCACCGAAAAAACATACTCCTTATCCTGATTAGAAGACTATCTTAACTGCAGTACAAAACTAATAACAATAATGTATAACTTTTTGTTGTGAAATTTCCATCATTATTTTAATTGCTGGACTAACCAAGGCAATTTCACTCTAATCTTGTCAGAAAATTCATACCATATTACCATAAAATAGATGTGAAAAAGCAGAGTTAAGTCTATAATAAATACTTTTTATTTATTTCCCAATACAATGGGTTAACCCCTGTTCTTTATGCATATAGAAAAACTGGTATTTTCATCATGGTACCCTCCATGTGATAAAAATTTTTTCACTGCATACACATGTGCCTTCTTAGGAAAAATAGCATCAAATATATTCCTGTTTAAAAAAATATCCTGCGATCTTTTCAAAACAGCCTTTCTCAGAGGGTGATTAATCTTCTAGAGAATTCTTAAATGTACCTCAAGGCACTTCGATTTTTCTGTTCTCCTGTGTCTCAGGAATATAGGAGGGCCCAGTATAGATAAAGGTTAGATTATCTCGAGGGAAAAACATATTCGTTCACAATTTTGCTAACTATATACATACAATGTGCTTCTTATTTTCAGAACTGCATTTGTTTCAAACTCCGATTCTTAGTAGCTTAATATAGAAAAAATACTGAATTGTCCCTTTATTATTTTAATAATGACTTTTTTCAAGTTTTGCTGTGACAGAATGTTTGTTTCTTGAAAAGTCTATTGGATGAGCGAGTATAATGTAGGTTTTCCTTTCTCATTGATCTCATCATGAATTTGCTGTGGGACATGGGCACACATACACAGAAAAATGTGGCTACTTCCAAGTATATGGGGAAAAATTGTAGGAACAAAATATGTTGCATTGACAGTGTACTTGGTAGAAAAAGTAACCAGAAGTACTAAAATAAAAAAAAGCAAAATTCTGGGTTTGCCATTTTTATAATCATCTCCTAGCTGTGCTATAGTTTATGTGTGCCCTTGGATAAATTATCTAATTATTTTGTACTTCAATACTCTGACTAAAACACAGCATACTTTATTTATCTATTTAAACTGTAAAGTGTCTTTTGTTATGTAAAAATCTAGTACAAGACAAAAACCAGACTCAGCCTTTTTTAGTGCTTTCAGAAATAAGACAGAGTGTTTAAAACCTAAGTGTAGCAATGAAAAAATAATGGCAGTTTATATTGCCCTGGTAGCTGGGGTTTTTTTGGTTAAAATCCTACCTGCATATTCTCAGTAAATTACATAGCTCATTTTCACCTAGTTGTATTCTCTTTCTACTGTGAAACTTCATCATTTATGTTGCCTCTGCTTTTGGCCCACTGGTCACACAGAAGGATACATTAAATGAGACATTAACAGAATGAAGGAAGAACTGTTCCAGTGTTTTAGGATGAATCTGGGAGAAGCAGTCTCTCTGGGAAAAAGTCTTGCAAGCCAAATAGTGAACATATGCTACTAGTGAACAGGTTCCAGGTTGCAGATCTCTTGAGCATAAATTCATTATAAATCTCTTTTTCAGAGCCATGGCTCTGATCAAGACAGCAATATTTGTCGATCTATTCTGTCAACAATAATTCCAGCACCTTTGAGTTGCTCAAGTTCAGAACTTGCATATATTCTATGAACTGCAAATCATTTTGATGAGATTTGCGTGTGTTAGGGTAGTATTGAGCCACACAATAAGCATGTGGAACAGATAGAAAATATATAAAATATAGCATTACCACAACACTGTGACTATATTACAGTACTTATCACTCAATTTTATATTAACATTTGATTTATGCATCTGCTTCAATGGAGTGTTATGGGAGCTTTGGAAAAAACCCACCCACAGTCTTAAAAGTTCTGGTAAGGGTACGTAATAACTAACATCATTTTTTTTGCCCTATAATGTCTATTCTTTTTGTTTATTGCTGCATTTGCAGACAGTTTTTCTTATTTGATAGTTTTCTATGCTGTAACACTTTTTTTTTTTCTTTCACTCTGCAGTTCTGTGCAACACTTGGAACCACTCCTTGCTGCTCCTTCGACAAATTGTTAGAACTGGGTCCTATTTGTAAGTCTTTGCTCCTTTGTAAAATTGCAGATACCAGTTTAAGACATGCTGAGTCATTTCCAGGACATTATGCAGTGTCAGTGTCCAAGTACAATAAAGCTACTTAGAGATGAGACCTTCAGTTATAGTTTTATTTCTAATATTAGGTCAAGCAGCAAATGTGCATTCTCAAACTTTTAAAAGAGTTAGAGGACATTGCCTCAAGGGTTTCTTTACTGGAGGGGCATATTTTGGAACACTGTCAGTTAAAAATTACTGTAAGTCGCTCAGTTTGTAACATACTTCTTCAGGCTCTTCTACCTGCAAGGCATCTAGAGCAATGCCGAATATCAGGGAAAAGTTGAACTCTTAATTCGCCTCTCTACCAAGTGTTTTGTTTCGGCCTCGTTCTAACAGCTATGAAAGGTAGGGAAATATGCACCAAAAATCCCCATCTATTCTTAATCCTTACTCTCCCCTTCACAATTTTCTTCCTCTTTCAAGAAAATAGGACAAATGTCAGGGTGTTTAATACCGTGATGGAGTCACGGACTCTTCATAAGTATTTATTTCTGTGTTATGGTTTGTTGTGTCGAGTTTGATCTGCAGCAGGGCTTGGTCGAAAGCACACGTTTGCTGGCTGATGAAAATGCTACCAAAGTGCACCGTATCGCTTCAAGTGTACATTTAGAACAGGAAATCCACAGCTGGATGCAGCTGGAAGCAACTTCATAGATACACAGCTTGATGTGATGTCCTGTTAATTTAGTCAGGTGGGGTTTAAACCTTTTGGGCTTGTGTGCTGGTCACTTGCTCTGTGAGGTTTCCTGCCTTTCAGCACAAGCCCCAGAGACTCAGTTTCTCCCAGTCCTTCTGTGTAAACAGGTTCCTAGTAGTCTGCTTAGCAGCTACAGATTATTTTGCTGTTTGGGTTATTCCTATAGACCAGACCTAATAAAATAGTGACACCTATATGTTTAGGCATAGCAAGTAATCATGTTTCACCTCAATGAGTCCCTGCTTGTGCAGCAGAGTCCAGGAAAAGGATGGCATACGGTGAAGTCAGAAGTCTTATGCTAGCTTTTTTGCTTAATTTTCTTCTTAGCATACATGAGCAGTGGTCCTGTGATATAAAGGCAGTGTCTCAAACCAAGTATATTTAAAAATAGATAATCAATTAAACTTTCAGCATGTGAAAATAAACCTAAGTTGTGGATGTTGTGAATAATATTTTATTAGCTTTTCCCAGACATTCATGCAAAAAGAAAATTTAGTTCACAAGAATGCAAATTTCAGCATGAACTTGGTGCCCAACTGCAGATCTCAATGGATATACCTCTCTATGTGGAAATAACCATCAGAATTATTTGGTGACCGGTGTAAAGCTGTAATGTGGGCTTCAGCCATCAAGTGATAGACCAGAATTGTTACTGAGTGCATTAAAACAGTGTTCTCTAGTAGACTGTGAATACTTAATAACAGAGTATATGTGAGCTGCTCACATGCCAAAATATTTCAAAAAAAACCATTCAGTGATTAATCAAAAGTAGCACTTCCTTAGCATTTCAGTGCTTGCTTTTGCATAAGTGTCTCTGTCCTTGAAATAGCTTGCTGCACATAGTTCAAAAGCATGTGCATGCACATTTATCAATATGTAAAAAATACTGTTTAGAAATGTGTTTGTGATTCATGAGTTAGAAGTGGAAAGCACAGCTAAAATTCTAGCTCCTCTTGCTAAAGTAGTTTTATTACCATAGAAATGATAGCTAAATCTCTAGATAAATTTTTTTAAAAGTATATTTTATAGTGGTTCTTAAATCAAAACCACAAAATAATTTATGTTGCTTAATTTTAGTAAGATAAACCTGGAGATGATGATCCTTGTGGGTTCTTTCCAACACAGGATATTCTATGGTTCTATGGTTCTGTAACTTTGTTCCAGTAGAAGTGAGAAGGAAAAATAATACGTTGTATATACATTTTTATATATTAATGAAAACCCAGATGGTGGGAACATTTAATCTCTTAATTTAATTTTAAATTGGGAAAATAATAACATCAAAGAGAAATCTCTCAGGCATTTGGTTTCATGCAAATTAATTGGGCTTTTTAATCTGCTGTTTAATTTATTTCCTTCAATTATTTTTTAGGTAATAAGGAAAATATCTGGATGCATATTGATGCAGCCTATGCGGGGAGTGCTTTCATCTGCCCTGAATTCAGGCATCTTTTAAATGGAGTGGAGGTGAATGAGTGTTTTTTTTCTCTAGCAGCCTGCTGAAACCTTGCTTTTTCGTAGAATTTTTGTGTTTCTTATGCACCCAAGATTAATTCCTCTTCCAGAATCTCTGAGTAAGATGCACCTCAGTTTGTGCTACAAATCCCTGTACATTCTATTACATGACTTTAATTTTTACATTTTTACTGGGAGTATGCAAGCACCCCTCTATAAGAAGTTTGTCATTCAGAATAACAAGTAGTAGTGAATTAACAAATAGAAAAGAGGAACTTTTTCCCAAATATCGCTAAAGACATATTTGTGACATCCTAATTCTACATTACACAAAGAAATAGGGAAAAAAAAAATTTCAACAAATGAATGAGCTCATTATGTCTGTTTTTTTTTCTTACATCCTGAAAGTCATATAGTATAGAGCCAGTAGCTGTATCTCAAACAGACAGAGTTTAATAACCAAGAGACCTAAATGAAATATTCCCCCAACAGCACTGCTGTTCCTTTTCCCCCGCCTTGCTGAGCTACTTGGCATTCAGTTGCTTAGATAAGAATACTTCAATTTCCTGCTGCTCCCCTCAGACAGTCAGATAAGTCCTTGTCTTCCATGTCAGTGGAGAAAATATTACTGTTTGGTAAAGCCAGAAGTTTAAACACAGCACTGATAGGCAGTGACTAATGAAGAAGAGGAGGGAAAACCCCCTCACAAATAAAGCATTTCTTTCTGTCTCTTTTTTATCAGCAAATGAAGCTTGTTGTAATTTCCTGTGGGGGAATATTTTTTAAATTATGGTTATTGGTTCCTGAAGGAAATGAAACAGCATCCCTTGTCTGGGCCAGCATTTGTCATAAGAGTAAATATTTAACAACCATGAATAGGTTTCCTACCTTACATAGTACAGAGTGATAGCTAGATAGATGTATAGATAGATAGATAGAGAGACAGACAGATAATCTTCTCTTATTAGAGCAATTTTTAATTGTTTACAGGAGACAGGGAAGGCTATGAGAAGCAAATGAGAACAGAAAAGTGCTATATGGAATAATCAGACCTTGGTGCTGCCAGGTCCCCATCCCCAGCTTTTTAAGGCTGGTGACTTCTGCCTTTGTTAAAACAGAAAACATGGATGAAGCCTTTCCGACGTGGTGTCCATCTTATCCACCTGGGTTTCTTCTGATGCCCCATCTAAACATATGCCACTTAAACCAGGCCTGGCACATGCTGTACAAACGTGTATTGCAAGTGCTTACTATTTGGTGGTTTTTCTTTTGATTTAGAAGAAACAACAATTTCTACTGAAAGAAAATACTCTGTTGGAAAAAAAAGAAAAAAAAAATTAAAAAAATTTGTTAGTCAGTTGTAATTTTTGAAGGAATATGATGTGCAGATTCTGAATTACATATATAATTTATTTCTATATATGAATTTTGTGTGTATTAGTTTAATATTCTAGAAAGCTTAGAGAATTGTTACTGGAAAATGTGATATGAACCCCAGTGAATGTTTCTGAGTATGCAGATTTATTTATTTATTTATTTATTTATTTATTTATTTATTTATTTATTGATTTATTTATTTAAGATCACAGTAAGATATATACTTTTCCATAACAGACATATCTAGGAAGTATAATTGTAAATAAATGCTCAAAATGTTGATAATACCACTAGGCTAACTGCACACCTAATGTCAATTCCACTCCCAAAATAAATGAAGATTTAACTACAACAGTTACTACATAAGGTGACATCAATATGAACATTATAAAGACCTAATTCAGGAATTGACTCATAGTTACACAGACAATTTGACAAAGGTACATTATTAGCACATGGATCCTCTTCTCTTTCATAATTCTGTTTTTCTTTATCCATTCTCAGTTTGCAGATTCATTTAACTTTAATCCTCACAAATGGCTCCTAGTGAATTTTGACTGCTCTGCAATGTGGTAAGTATTACAGTAAAGGGAAACATTACAAGAGACAAAAATGAGGTTATATTAGTCTTCCTTTCTAGCAGTAGGCATTTTTTTATATTTCTCAATTGAAATGAGGAGAACTGGATAGCTTTAATTCTTATAAATTATTTACAGAATTCAAACTTAAATTTAATCTAAATTTCAAAAACATGAAATTTAGAAATAGGCCTGAGCTCTATATTATGTTCCAGAAAGAGACGGAAGTCCCAAAAAGTCTGCAGATTTATACTTGCTCCATTTTAGGACTGTTTAAAACATAAATTAAAAAAATTATTTTAAGGATATCAGTGCAATGAACAGCATGCTAAACAGGGCTTTTATTTTTGTTCCTTTTCTTTTCCATAACATTTCTTTTGGTTTGAGCTTTGATTCTTTTAAAAGCCTTTCTAAAAATGTTTAAGATTTGGCTGATGAAAAGCAGCTGATTTCAAAAAGGACTATTTATGTAATTTTGTACTGACTTTCAATTTTCCCAGATGACAGCAGAGACAACATTTTGATTTTAAAAGATGCCAAAATAGAAATCCATAGACATACTTTCAAACAGAGGAAAGTATCATGGCAGTAATAATAGCATGGGTTTATTAAAAACATTCCATAGTAGATGATCCTATTTTGTCCCAAACTAAATGCTTACCATCATCACAACTAATGATACTTATTAGCAAAACAGCTATTCAACAAATGCAGACTATTTATCAAAATAAATGAAAACATTAATTTCAGTTATAATAGAACAAAATTCGCAAAAGCAAAAAAAAGAAGACTCCAAAACATCATGCAGAAATAGGTCACCTTATTTAATAGAAGAATAAATGTAAGACAATGATCACTCGGTTGCTTTTGGTTAACCTTTGTCTCTTTTAATTTCCCTGGCAAAGTAGACTTTTCGGGTAAGATGTCATGGTTTTTACTTTAATATTTCAGCTGATGTAGGCATTTTCAGTCTTTCAACACATTGTGGTTTTTTCTTTTCCTTAGGGTAGATGGCTTACGTTTTGACCCTAATTCATCAGTAATGGCAGCACCCCATAGCGTGCTGTGTCTCTGTGTGTAAGGAAGTAGGAAGATGATGAAACAAACTCCTTTGCTAGTTCCTCCCATCTTTTTCTCATCACTCAAAGACATTGTTAAAAACATAGCCACTTGCCAATTAGACAATACACTATCATTCTCTTTAATGTTTGTAGAACAATTAGGAACCACAGCCTAGTCCCTAACAGGTTAGTTTCTCATTAATTCTGCTTTCCCTGAAAACCCTGTGGAACTGTGTTAAAGGTATTTTACCTGGGTTTCCAGTAAAAAAAGTTATATACAATCACACTGTGAGTTCCCATCTCAGGTGATTTTATTCCTAGTAAAGCTTAGACTTTAGACTTAGGAAAATATTTTTCTGCATTTTGTTTCTTGTTGGGTTTTTGGGGTCTTTTTTAGATAAGGCATTGCATAAAATGCTTGTTTTCATAGGTAGGAAGATTCCAATACAAGGACTCTGAAGAGACCTTGCAACATGTCTCCTTACTCAAAGTAAAAGTTTCACAACTATAGCCACCTGGGCTTCAATTCAGCAAGGCATTTATGTATAGGGCTTATTCACTTAATACACAATGAATGTACATTTAAACTCTCTGACTTGAAACCAAGTCCATTGTCAAGCTAATTCTAAGACCCATGTTCAAAATTCATCTGTCCTACCAACTGTAACACTCCCTGAGACGGTGAGAAGTAATAATAAAGGATGAGGGATGGTAAGAAAAAGTATCTGTGAAGGATACGTGGTCCTCTTAGGATCCATGAAAAGTATTAAGCATGATACTATGGTAATACGGGAAGAGTTCAGTAAACACTGAGCACCATTTCAGAATCAAAGTAATCTGAGTTCCATTGATGGGCAGACTTCAGAATAACCCAGGCTCCTCAGCACTTTCCCCAATAAATGCTCGCATTTCTTTTCGCTTCAAGCTGATTAAAATAATCACCCATTTAGATCTGTAATGTAATTAAGTAACTACTCAGTGCAATATGTGGCACTGATGTCATTACAGATTTGGAGGCAATTTCATTATAAACCTTTTGTAAAATATTCTCAGACTTCCTGATGTACAGAAAAGAGCAGTCAATTTCCTATAAAAAGGAATTTAATACAGCCAGTCCAAGAAGGGTGTATTTTCTATATTCAAATATTAGAGTCCTTTAGAGACTTTGTCTTGAAAGTAGTCAGTTCTGCCTGACTTGTTTAATTGATATTCTGGAATATTATAAAATAGGAAGAAGTGTCTTCATTCAGAGAGAGTGAAAATAATAATCTTGCAAAGTTTTGATATTTTTGACTTTTATTACTCTTTTCAGGGTTTAAGTGTTAACTTTTGATTGGGAAGGGTGTTTCAGTAACTGGAAGAAAGTGCTTACAGGAAATACTTATCTGTAGATCACAGAACACGGAATAGTTTGGGTTGATAGGGAACTTAAAGATCATCTACTTCCAACCCCACTGCCATGGACAGGGACACCTTCCACTAGCCCAAGTTGCTCAAAGCCCCATCCAGCCTGGCCTTGAAAACTGCTTGAAATTAAATTGTACTTCACTTCCTGACTTCAATTGAACAAATTTGAACAATCTACTTGAACACAAATTGAAGTGAAACTGTCCTGTTGGTTCATAATATGAGGTCACCTTTTTATCTGTCATTAAAAATGCACAAAGTAGAGTGAGGCAGTTAAAAGCTACAGATGTGCAATTCAAGTAACTAACTTCTCACAGATTTTCATTACTTTACTCACCAGGACTTTTGTTGTGCATTTTGTATTACAAGTACTTAATATGTGAATCTGTGCTACTTATGCTAGGTCTTGGTGTGTTAGCATAACATCCAGCCTTAAAAAAATTCTAGTTTACCAATATAATTTGTGAAATACCTATTCACAGGATCACAGATTCATTAGGTTTGGAAGGGACCTCTGGAGATCATCTAGCCCTGGGATTTTCATCTTGAGAGGTAGTCAAGGAACATCTTCCAGGCTGGTGGATGGGTGCCTCAGAGCCCCTTGAGAGTTGCCCACTAGTCAGTCAACATTTCTTTTTACAGTAACCACCATTTGCTCCTGGTGTAGGCTCTCCTTGTTTGCCTTGCTCACGGACATCTAAAACCTCTAAAGAATCATACCTGATTTTGGTCTGAATGTTGGAGGGTGGAAGTTGGAGCCCTGCTTTTGTTGGTCACCAGGGTCCAAGGTGTCTCAAGCTGAGTGTCATCCACTGTAGGTGCATGGTTCTGGAGCCACATATCTACCTCTGTTTCAGTCCCTCTACTGCCACACAGCCTATTATCTGTGTCTTGTAATGCAGCCACCTGCCACAACAGGTCATCCACCTGTGCACACTTTGTGCAGGTACCAGCCTCTTCGCCAGGAGAAGTATCTGGGCATCCATTGCAAGCTACCAGCTGCACTGACATCTCCTTCCTTACCAGTTCTGTCTGAGTGGCAGCATCAAACTTCTCAGGGGCTGCCTCAATAGACACACTGGGTTTGGCTCCGAGGTGGGGGCCCACCAGAGACCTTGAGCACTGAGCACTCTGGTGTGGACCTCCTGAGCAGTTAGGACTTTCCTGAGGTGTGCACCTACTTGCAGAATGCAGCAGCACCCTTCCTGCATGCCCTGCCTACAGAAACTTCCATGTCATTTTTGTGTCTTCTATGCTAGATGTTCCTGCAGAATAGTTACCTGTTCCATTCTTTAATACAGCATCTTACAGGAGAAGAAATTAAGGTCTCACAAAACAACTAAAGATATTGCTTGTAACTTGGATGAGCTGCATAGAGAATGAGCTACTGAAACACAAATATATCAAAGTAATCAAATACTTCAAATAAAATATGGTAGAATAACTTAGAATCTGTTAAAAATATTTATCCTAATTAATCCTGTTTTCAGTTAATGTTTTCTTCCTTTTGTCCACAGGACATTTCTAGCAATAATTAGGTTATTAATTCTTTTTACTTTATCTGAAAATCTGTTGCTATTTTTCATGTGCATAAGTTTACTTATTTTCAGCTACATACTTCCCCTACCTGAAGGAAAATACTTAGCTATTACCTCGGTACTTCCCTGACCATTAGTGAGAGGAAGGCTTTTTTGACTGTTTTATGACCACAGTCTAGATGTGAATGAGAGTGGGAGTATGTATTTTGCCTGTGCATTTATACATGCACACTGAAATATTGGAAATTAGATTTTTACTTAAAAATTTACAATTCTACATTAAACCTTTAAAACACAGAAAAAAAGTTTGGACTTTTGTCATTTAGAATATTCCTGTGTTGACATAATTTTTGCTTACTTTGTAATATATTTATAGACATACTATAATGATGTAGCAGCCTTTCCCTTTTTGGTTTATGGTTTCTTCTTCTTCTGCCTCTATAAACCCCGACATTTGTGGAGGTGAGTCAGTCTCACACAGCATGAAGCATGAACCGAAAAATCTTGCTATTAATCACTGGCAAAACATAGCTTATTTTCTCTAAAAGGGACACGGTGGCTTTTGAACCTCAGTCCACTCACACCACCCCTAGCTGGCAATAGTACGTTACGCTTCTCAGTGTAACATTGTGCCGCAGAATGTCTGTCAGGAATTGCGTATTGGGTCCAGCTAATGCCAGGGTGGTACAAGAGGGGAGCCTGAGTCAGGACTGGGGGCTTGTCCCTTCCAGTGGCTTCTGCCGCTTCCACAGCAGCAGGGAGAGACAGTGGCCAGCACTCCCAAAGCCTCAGCGCGGCTCTGCGCAGTGTTTAGGAAGCAACAGTTCTTCCCACGCAGCTTTGTACTGCAGTAATTTCAAGACAACTTCTGTTGACTGCAAACATTAACATTGCTTCAGCTAGTCTCACATTCTGGTGTGAGCGTCTATCACCATAAAAAGATCCTCTATGTCTGTTTCTTGTCTGTTTTTAAATATGCAGTCGTGCAGTCATGCTGCCCGTTCCTGCTGAGCCTTACACTTAACTACTTGTAAGTACAGTACTGATATGGCTGTGAAAAAGCACTGAAAATGGCACAGGCTGTGCTCAGGAAATATGCCAGTTTAAACACATTCAATTTGACTTCACTTCTTGTGGAAATTTAATCCCTTAAGTCTTTATTCTTAAATTTCTCAATTTGATTTCTTTCTTTTTTTATACAGGGTGAAAAAAAGATCAGATTTAATAGGTGCCTTTAAATTGGAACCTCTTTACCTGCAGTATCACCATCAGGAGTCTGGTAATTTTATAATTAAATGAGATTATTATTATTTTGTTTGCACTCTGATAGTTAATGGGAAAAAAAGGACTTAAGATGAAAACGGCAATTCTTAAACTACCCAAGTTGTTTAGGAGGCTGTTTCCATTTTCTGAGCACTCTAGGGAGCTAAGCTCATTAAAGTGCAAATACATGTCTAGTGAGATTTTAGTTAGTTAAAAGCAATACAAGGAAAGTAATTTCCTAAAGCATTATGCATTACTACTTTTGTATTGGGATTTCCCCAGTTTCAAACTTACCACTGATTGATTGCAGGAGCGTTGAGAAAGTTCTTATGATCTTTTGGCTGTCAGATAAACGTATTATTGGGTGTTGTGTAGCAAGTCCCTTAACCTGTCTTGCCCAACACATCTTTCTCCAGAATGATCTCAGGATCTGATTTGGTTTTAGAGCTTCTAAGGTCTGTGACTTTTTTTCTTAGTTATTCATGCAATCTCTGATTCACATTTTTCAGAAACCCACGTGAGGAGCAAACTCCCTGAAACTACAAAGAAGGGATGAACTGTGTTTGCTGTCAGTGCTCTGCTTTTGAGTGATACCTTTCTGAGACGTTATGCTGTAGCCCTCATGCTCTTACACTGGTTGTAGACAAAGGCAGTAAGAGCAGACTGTCTGTCTTGTACAAAATGCTCATGAAACCTCTTCACAAAATGCTCACAAAGAACTTACAAATCTCAGGCTCTGTACAAAGTTCCTTAATGGATTAGTGCTGGTCCTTGCACATACCTAGCAACTGCAGAGTGGTATTTGCCCTCCTGAAGCCCATTTTTACACATTTGATTATTAACTGAATAATTGTGAAGAAGGTCACAGCAGTGCAGTGTCAACATGTGGTGGAAGTTCCCTCATAAGTTTCTGAAGAGGGTGAATCATCTGTAGAAGGTCTTACCATATACTCAGCCTCACCATTCTCCTGGAGTTGCTGCTACTGATCTGTGTTCAGAAGTGTATCCTGTTATGGCTATGAACTCATTGACATTTAAATTAATACCATCCAGAATTCCACTATTCACTAAAAAGCCGTAGGAAAAATGGATTCATGTGCCTTAATCCTGAACTGGCATAAACCTCGTATTTTATTCCTTTCCTCCATTTCCAAGTAATGCAAACATAGACCAGTGCAGTAAACAGGAACATGCAGTAAATCTGGAGCTGAAGTTCACTCTCTAAAGGCTCGAGTTGTTAAGAAAAAAAATATACTTTTTTTGGCCTTTTTTAATGAAAAATTACATCAAATACACTTAACGCACTAACTTTTACTTAACATACATCAAAAATATTTATCTTCAGGAGAAAAAAATCTGGCCTTAACTAAAATGAAAATATGTTCTTGGGACAACTGATAGTGCTGATACAAAAACTTTAGGTCTTACCTGGGTTAAATAACACCTGAAGAAAACCAAACTTTTCTTAAAAACAGATGGTTTCAGTAAGGCCACTTAGTTGAAAACTTTATCACCCCAGTTGGAAAAAGCTTTTTAGCCTTCATCTTGCCTTCAGAAGGGTGATAGCATGTTACATGATCTAACATAATGATTTCAAAGAGATCAGCTGACTACTAGCAGTCTAGGAATGCTAATTTTTTTTCTATGCTCCATTCCCATTTGATATAAATTTTCCAAGGAGTTGGACAACACTTTTCAAATGCAAATGCCTCTGGTTAAACTTCCAACCCACATTTACTCCTTCAATAAACACCGTTAAATTTGCTACACGAAGGTGCTGCAGTCCCCATTGATCCCTGTGTGATTTATGCAATGTCAGCACTCCTGGAAATATGACTTGTCTAATAGACAGTCTTGAATTCTCAGTATTCTCAGGTCTGAGAATTTCTATCCTGATTTACTAAGTAAATGAAGTAGTATTTCTGAATTCGCTCATCTTTCACTCAAGAATTTAAATGAGCGGAAAAATATCTCTATCTGTGAGCAATTACTCTTAATAACCATATGGCAATTATGTGTGTCCCCAAGGGGAGAGTCTTTATTTTGTCATCAATTATAATTTTATGTGATTTGCATCATCACACCACGAAGATTATACTAGCTTGCCTGGCAACCCAGGATATAGGTCAGATCCTCATGGCAGTGTTAGAAGAATGCAGCTTTATACTCTATTGTGAACACCACATATGCTCCCACAATGCAATTTCTCCTGGTTAAATACAGATGTAAGACTAAGGCTTGTAATCAAGGAATCAAGGACTAATCATTGATTACATTCTGCTTCACAGCTTGTGAAAGGCGTTGTTGTGGATCATTAGACATAGCCCCTTACAGGAGCGTAGGATTATTTATCTGTCACCAGTTGCTTTACTCTCTTTGCTACCAGTCTTGCAGCTATCAAACAGAAGTGGCTGCTACAATGCAGAAGAATATGAATGTTATTAATTTACCTTGTTACCACGTGGAGACAACCACACTCATTTCCTGAAGTCCAGGAACAGGTTAATGATTGTTGGTTGTTTTGTGAGTTTGGGTTTTTTACCACCTAGAAACCAACATAGTAACAGGTTAAAAAACCCAATGGCCTTCTGTTATAGGAAAAGAAGGACCATGTTTTTTCCTGTGTTTTGGCTGCAAATGAGAGAACATTGGCAAGAGAGCTTGTAACACAGGAAAAAGCCTTTTATTTTTCCCCCTAGAAAACACGTACATTGAAAATTATGTAAATGGCATATACTGGTCAAATTCAGAAGCTACAGTTCAACCTTCCAGTTAACAATTCCAGGAGTACTTAGCATTTTCCCAAGGAATCCAAGTACATACTCTCCTATGAAGCTTATACTCCAATGCAGAGAAATAAAGCAGAATAAGGAAGCTAAACAGATGCTTTCCTAAAGAAGTGCTTTAAATATTACGTCGGTTTAATTTCTGTCACTGACTTACAGCAAGTAACTATGTTCGTTTCCTTTACTGTGAAATCAGTTTAATTCTTTGATTATTAGTTTAATTAATAATTAGTTTAATTTCTTTGAAGAAAACATACGTGAATCCTGACACTGTGTGTTTATATAAAGGATAACTAATAATGCCCTCTAGTTGCCTCCCTGGACTGCTTTGTGGCTTAGTCCACATCTGTGTTTGTAAGGAGATTTCACTCCATCAAAAGAAAAACCATAAAAAATTGCAGAATACTATTCTCAAGCAGGAACAAGTCAAATTCTGAGTCAATTTTTCCAGTCACTTATTGGACATCCTGAAGAATTAGCAACAAATATATGTATAAGTATAAAAGGTATTTAGAAGTAGATTATTTTAAAGAATGTTACCAGTTCCCTAGGGTAAAGGTGATGACATTTCACAGCAGAGAATGAATTATGAAGTGAGTCTGGGGATTCTTCAAACTGTTTAAATCAAAATTAATAATAGTTGTTTTTTCTACTGCTTGTTTTCCCTACAGGAAGAAGATAAACATTATATTTGTTCTGTCATCTCCATAGTATCTGCAGTATAACAGAAAGGAAAACAGTGTTTTTTCTGTAAACTTTTTGTTAGTGGCATATTCTGACTAGCTAAGGAACGAAGGTTATTACAAGCACCTTCATTTAACATGCTGCCAAATACCAAGCTAGATATTTAGTGGTCCTGCTGACACTGATGATGCTGAAGTTTGTAGCAGATGTAAGGGATAGCTAAGATACAGCTTTTTCAGTAACATTAGAATGACTGAAGTCTTTGGCAGTTGTGATGATGATGCAATGTGAACATTTTTTCTTTAATTTCCAGGTCTTGTAACAGATTATCGGGTAAGTACAGTACCAATGTAATAATTAATACTATTACTTGTATGTACTGGTGTTTTTAGGACTTTATTTTCCATTACTATCAGAAACTTCCAAACTTTATGTTTCTTTCCAAGGAGGATGCAGCTTGCTAAATTTTTTAACATCCTCAAACAGAAATTTGTTTTTTGTTTTTTGAAAAAAAAATTCTTTAAAGGCAGAAGTTGTCTTGCATGTGCAATATCTTTAGATTTAGGCAGTAGAAAGGAATTTCGTAAAGTTGTGGGTTTGGTGGTTTTTTTCTTTAACATAGTGAATAACATAATTTTAAAAAAAATTAAAGGCATCTCTATTTTAATCTTTTACCATGGAAACACTGTTGTTTTGAAATGGAAAATGTGCCTGTCTTTGTAGATGCTAGCCTCACAACTTTAAACAAGCCAATGTACATGAGTTTCTCAGATACTTGTTTTTCTAAAGCCTTTGAGGAGAATTCAGGATGCACAAAGAAAATTTGATTTGCCTCGTAACCCTTCCATTCTGACTCCAATCTCCTTTGCCAATTTTAATTTTAAAATTTTGAGTATTAACCGGTGTTAATAAACAGGGAATAATAAACCAGGAATAGCTATTTCCACTATTATTTGATCCACCTCTAGCAACTGCCAGTGGGATGCGGCAATGTGGTTCACTTCAGAAGCATGGCAGAACGTACCTTCTGCTGTGTCGCTGCAATGGTGACCTCTGACACGGGCTCTTCTCTCTGGGTTGCAGCACTGGCAAATCCCCCTGGGCAGGAGGTTCCGCTCCCTGAAGCTCTGGTTCGTGCTGAGGATGTACGGAGTCAAGGGGCTGCAGGAGCACATCCGCAAGGTGACTGGGAATTGCCTTCTTGGGTACCCCGTGGTGGGACGGCAAGGGAAGACGAGCCTGTCTACTTTCCATGACTTCTGTGCACATCAGAAAGCACAGGAAACAGTTTTAGGCAGCTCAGTGCAACAGGGGTGCCGCTAGTTTGCCCCATGTAGGGTCATAATTTCATATCATGGCATGATCAAAGGTGCCATTCATTTTGTGCTCTTCTTTAGGAAAGAAAAGTCTAAGAATTTGGAATTTCTGCAGTATGGCACCATAGTTCCCTCTCAAATTAAGCTAGAGCACATCCATGGTTTTATTGTGGAAAGACATGGATATTCATTACATATTTATTTTATTAATGTGCATGCATTGATAGGATGTTTAAATTATGATTAAGGGATACAGTGACTTATTTGGCATGTCTACCTCTATGTTGCTTTCTTTCCTGTTTAAAATATATTTTAAAAAAAAAAAAGAATGTGTACAATTTACAGTTTGTTAATATTGTTATAAGTACTAGCTTTATTCTTGATGAAATGAGGGTTTTTTACCCACTAAAAAACACATGTGGTGCCTGTCTAAATTATATATATATACTTCCTCTGCAGCAGTAAAGTCAAATTCAAGCATACATTTCATCTTTATGAAATTCAGGGAACCCTCTAGTGAGAGGAGATCCACGACTTTGCTCTAAATATTTACAAAATATCCATTAGCTAAGGGCCTAGCCTAGCATACCAAATTCCCTGCAGACACACATTCCTTTCAATTTTGGTACTAAACAGAAGAATTCCTAAGAAAAGCTTTGGAAGACTCATTATCAATTGCATGGCCTTTTGTCAGGCTGGTTTCCACAGGTCGGTATTTACATTCAAAAAATTCCCTCTTTCCCTGTCTCCCACGTATTTCCCTGACTGTCCAGCCAAAAGCTGCTTGTCTCCATAGAATCATAGCTGAGGACCAACCTTTGATGTTTTCTGTGACGATACAGTTCAGGAAGGCTAAGCAAATGAATCTTTTCTTAAAGACACTGACTCCAAAGTAAAACCCTTGTATGTTCCCTCATTTATAAAGGTAATTCAGACAGGTAGGATTTCCAAAGGCTTGTTGAAATGAGTGTGTTTGGTTTATATTTCTAAGGACTAAATTGGTCTTCAGAATAGATATAAAAATAAGTTATGAAAAGACAAGAGGGATAATCAAGTGAAGAATTTGTCTCACTATATACATCTTCAAACTGGAACCATTAAATTAATTTCTCCTCATACCCCCTTACCCACCCTCAATGAATGCTGGTTCAGTGGGTTCCAAAGCATCTTAAAAAAAAAAAGTAATTTCTATCTCCAGCAAGCCTCTGTTGAACTTAAATTTCAAGAAATAATTGCATTTCATTTGCTCCCTGCTCTAGCTGAAGTTAAGGTATCTCTTGTGAGTTTTCAGTTATGTTGATAAAATTATATCTCTAGCTGCAAAATAAAAATTAAAAATGTGTTTCATATCTTGTACTTTTTCCTCTCTTCTCAGGAATTATCATGAGCTCCAGGTAGATTGTGATGACTTTTCTTTTGGTAGAGTTGTAATGAACTATCTAAACCAGCCTGACAATCATTTAAATTTTCAAACCTATAGACAAGTTTCCAAATAAAAAATAATTTGGAATTTAGCTTCACTTTTTAACTGAATTTTAATATTGCTCATCCCTGTGCCTGGCCTTGAGAAGCTGCTTTCTTTTAAACATGCAGTAGCATCTTGCAAATAACAGTTTTTATATCCCCATTGCTGGCCAAGGCAGTCCCAGGCAGTTCGTGGATGGTCCTGTCTCCTGTGTACTTGGCACTTTTAGTTGGGTCTTAAGGGAAGCCCTGTAGGTGCCAGGGTTATTTCTGAAGCTGCATATGATGATTTGGAGATGCATTTGAGTGGGTGACAGAGAGGACAAAGGAAGAGTGAGAAGAGACCTAGGAACAGTGGCAGAGGCAGGTACTGCAACCTTCCAGTGGAGAGCAGAGGGGCTGGAGCTGGGGAAGCAGGAAGAAGTGCTCTCTCTCTCTCTTGTGTTATTAAGGAGATGCCTCGGGGAAAGAGTAACAGAGTCAGGCAGAAGAGCAGAGGTTTGAAGCAGCTCCTTGGGCTGGAATCTGGGGAAGGAGATGCCTATGTTTGCTCCTAAGTCAAGGAAAACTCTAGGAAGATCTGTGCAGTATTTATAGATTGCTAGTTAGGCTTCTTCTGTGCAGCCTGGTGTTACTGACAAAGGGATTTGAAATTTTCAATAGTGATGAGCTTCTGACATGACAGAGAGGGGAAAAAACACTGTAGATCCTTAAGAAGATTTGTTATGTGTTAGCAAGTTTCTATGTGGAAGACCAAAGAAATCAAATTACAGTTAGCAAATCTGTAACTATCTCTGCACAAACTTTTTTTTCTTGATGTAAACTGTCACAAAAATTATTTTCCCCTCCTCTTTTATTAGTATATTTTAAGAAAAATATGTTTGTCGTTTTTGCAGCCTTAAAGTCTACATCAAAATGACTGGATAACCACTGCAACTTGGCATTTGCTTGAGGATGGCATTTAGGAACTAAAATATTCCCAGGAGATGAGAATGTGTGACTTGGATTTAGATACAGTAACTTTTTTGTTTTCCAAACATTCCAGTTATGCACCCTTTTCACACACAGCATGTCATATTAATCTATTGCAAAGTATAGGTTTTAAAGCAGTGGTAAAGGGGAGGATAGTCATCTTTGAAGGATGTGGGGAGAGACAAATACAAATTTTGGAGGTAAGTCCCAAAGCGGAGATGTGAAAAGAGGGCAAAACCGCCAACAACAGTCTTCTGGACTGATGCCAACCACTCAGAGTCCGTGTAAATGTGAAATCCAAATGGCCCAATTGCGAACTGCTTGTCCATCTAATTATTACTCCTTTGTTGGGTTAAGTCCTCTCAAAGAGCTCAGAAGTAATTTGAGAAATTTAGGAGTTAGTGTGTTTTTGTATGCAATCCCTATGAACATTCTGACTCAGCTGAATCCACCTTAGGACCAGAAGTAATCAGTGTACTGAGGATAATGAATTCCATTAAAAATTAACAGTAGAGTCCAAGAAACTGGAACTGTAAAGAAGTTAGCAAGGCTAGAGATAGCATTTAAACTGGAGAGCGGCACAGTCCAAGTGGCTGTTAAGATGACTCTTTTGCCAGCATTTTCCTTCAGTGTAGCGGGATGCAGGCTAAAGCAGGCAAAGATGTGACATTTATAGGAAAAAAAGTACGAAGGGATCAAGATTAGGCCAGTATACTTATCTGCATATACACAGTAGTGTACTCTGATGCTTCAGAGAACCTCCCTGCAATCACAAACTATTTTACCTCTTGAAAGCTTTGCCCAAAAATTAAAATTCAGCTTTAACACTTCAATGCAGAAGCATTTATATTTACATTTATAGTTATAGTTATTTATTCACAGACATACCTAGAAAAATACAGATTTTTTAAAATAAGGACCACATCTTAGTGCCTCGCAAGTTTACTGCTCCTATTATTGATTATGTAAGACATTTCCCTTAATCCAGAACAACCAAATGAATTAGATCCCGTGTTTCCTTTCTCACTCTTCTGCAGAAAAGCAATGCTTATTTACCTGAGATAATAGTGACACATAATAATTCCTTACAAGCTTCTTTTTTTCAATCAGCTAAACTTCACTGCAAAGACTGAGGCTGTTATTCTGTTCCTATATGCCAAGATACTTCAGGACCCTAACACAGTCCATGTGATTCCACTTTGAGAACCCACATGATGAAGAGATTGCCCAAATTGTATTTCTAGAAACAGTATATGAGTTGGTTTGCTTATGTTCACATTTTTGTTAAACCAAACAACAGCTCTAGATAAAATAATTTTGAAAAGTTAAATAATATTGGAACGCCAACTTTAATTTAATGGTGCTAGGGACACAGCTTGACACAGATGTCAAAATTAGAAGCACTTGGAGGGTTAAGATATCCATAGGTCAGGCTTGGTATGTACACATTCAGCAGAAAACTGAGAACAGCCTGTTAGTCTTTTTACTTCTCTTTCTTTCCTATCCTCAGTTTCAGTGCCTGCACTAAAGCCTCACTTGTCCTCCTGTGAGTTACTGCCATGCTCACGTCCAGAGCGTGGGTACAGCTTTTGGACTTACAGAGGCACGTGTGACTCTTAAATGCCCCGCAGTTCTACAGAACTTGAACTTCCAGGCTTAATAATATTTAACTTCACTGTTGCAGCAATCTTTGTAAGAGCAATTCAGGATAATAGCTTATGGTTCAAAGGTGCAGTGCCTTGGGTTAGGCAAAGCTATACACGTGAAACTCCAGTTAAATCACCACTTTCTCTCCTTCCAGTTCTGTAAAACCTAAAACGCTTGGTGCCCCCCAGTGTCTTCAGCAAATATTGCTGTTCGTTAAGACCTACTGTGGATAAAAGTATTTGCATCCTGACATGAATGAAAAATACTTCTAGAATTTTGGTTTGTGACTTAACTAAAATTTTTCTATTTTCCCTTGCTTTTATTTCTTTCAAATTCCTGAAAAATAATTTAGTTCAAAAAGTGGACATAAGTACCTGCTATAAAATGTATGGCTTGGGTCTGGAGTTTTCTTGTACAAATTTCTCACAGTAAGCCAGATTTTAACTGTTTGTTTAATTCATTTCTTACCCAGATAAATTTTGATGAAATTCAGCTGTACAGTTCTGAAATTCTTATCTCATTGAACATGATCTGTTTTATGGTTTTGATTTCCAAGACATAGTACATGAGTGCAGAATTTTGTGGAGCTATGTAAAAGACGTGTTTGGTTAAAGCTATCAAACGTGAGGATAAGAGGAGACAGTAAAAGACCATTACAACACCTGTGCCTATTTCACATATGTTTTTCATGCCCTTATTATGCATACAAGTATCTCTATCTATGCAGATATTTCTGATTGGATTTCACAGTTGTAAATTCATGCTCTTCGTATTAGCAGAACATTCAAATGCCTTGGAAGAGACTGGGCATTTTACTGGTCTCATTCCTGACTCAAAGAGCTTTCAGACTAATTTTAGAGGGAGATGATAAATGGATGTAACCAACAGCAGAACGGAAGTGGTAACAACAGGAAAACTGGCTGGTTGCACGGGGTACCAGTAAGCCCAATATGAACATTTTGAAGAAGTATTTTGATTCAATCTAAACTATGTTTTTCTATTTTAAGAAGTAAAAAAAACATCAGAAAGCTATGATTAAGATTGCAAAATGTGTTGGCTTTTTTCTTTTTTTTTCACCCTTTTCTGTAATTTCTGTTTTGCCTTGTCCTTTTGGAAGAAGTTCCTGTGAGATGAAACATTCCACATTTAACCTTGACCCCAAGTGATGTTTCTGTTTTGTTTAATAGCTGTCCTTGAACTTACAAAAAGTCAAAGTGCAAAAGCATGGGCTTAGTTGTTTATTTTTGTAAAATTATTTGAAATACTAAATATATAAAAGCTGAAGAACCTTTAAACATGATTTTTAGGTGTTTCAGATAATTTTTGGTGTAGACTGGCTGTTGCATGAGGACAAACTATAATTCAAATGGCTGGTTGCTGTTGTTGTCTTACCTTGTTTGTTTGTTTGTTTGGTTTTTTGATTTTTCTAGGATAGTGAACACTAAGCTAATGATATAGCCAGTTGGAGGGGGACTGGATAAGGTACTGCAGGTATCTCATGAGGATATGGGTTGGTTTTTTGAAAATGCTTTTAAATTCATTTTCTATTTGGAAGAAAGCACGGCAAAACATGGTATGAGTATGCAAGTATCACTGACTGATGTTAAGAATTCCCAGATGGTTTTTAGTATGTCTTTTGGTATTTTTCTTGTTTATTTGAATTTTGGTTTCATCTGCTTCAAAACAATTGCTCTGGCTTGGAGCCCAGTGTAATTTTTTTTTTGCGTCAGTAACTTCTCAACAGGTTTGCTGAGATTTGCTATCCATTTTCTTGATTATACTGCCATCAACTTTTTTTTCAACTGAACCTGAGCACCCAGGTCAGACTAGTGAGCAAGTTCTCCCTTTCTTCACATCTTTCCAGCTCAATTTGCACTGAAATTGTGACAATTTTCTCCCTGTATCCCTGGGCATTTCCCCCTTTCCCTCTAATGACTTCTGGATTCTTTAGCCATTCCCAGACAAAACTAACAGTGGTATAAAACTTAGGGGAGAATTATTAAAATTATTTCCTCTTAATGTGGTAGCATATCAAATTGTGCTGAAGTGTCTCAAGAAGCAGACCAGTACTGCCTAAGACAGACTGAGATACTAATACAGCAATGGCTCCATATGGTCTCTGGAAGTCATAAATGCGATGGAAGTTAACACAAACAGATGGCCATATGTGAATATTATCACACATCAGCCGAAGGAACAGCGCAAAGGAATGGAAAATACTTCAGCACACCTTTTTCTCTTGGTGAATCAAAAGTATACAATGTAGATATTCTCTTTCTCTTCTCAGCACGTCAGGCTGTCGCATCAATTTGAACACTTAGTCCTTCAGGATGAAAGGTTTGAGATCTGTGCTGAGGTTGTCTTGGGCCTGGTCTGTTTCCGGCTGAAGGTAAGGCAGCTAAGGTCTCCTATTTCTTCTCTCATGGTTTATAGCAACACCATAACCTGCAATTGAATACAGTCTTTGTAGTTAATATACTTGATTGTTTTTTAAGGAAAGTAAAGGGAATTTGTTTAGAACAAAACAGATGAAAGAAAAAAGGTTAAGACAATTTTGTTAAAACCGAATCAAAAGCTTAAGAGAAATTAAAGCATAGTAAGGTACAGAAATATATAGTCAATGCAAACAAATGTTTTAACCAGTCATACAAAATGACTTATGTTCTATGTGTGATGATCTTTGATAAAGATGATTGTTTTAGTATATTTCCCTAGACTTCTGTATATGATGAGTGTGCCTTACGTGTTTCTTGTCAAGTTAATTTATGTGTATATACTTATTATTGAATTTTATTAAAAAATTACTATCATAGATGAAAATTGGAGCACTAAACACTTTTTTAATTATTTTCTTTAAAGAATGTTTTTTCATCTATAAAATTCTATGGTCGAACTGGGAAAATTGAAGTAAGATATGTTTAAGAACAGGTTACATGGGAGGCCAGCTTCCCACCTGCCCTTGGCCCTGGTCTGCTTGTTATTGCTGAACATGATCTTTTTGACCTGTTTGGCCTTTTATTCCCCAAAATCTCTCGAAGTGCCAAGTTTGTTGATGTAGAGACCTTGCCCAATGGAAACTAGAAATTTGGTTCTGCACTTTGAGCATAAAAGCTGCAGTAGTTGGTAGAGCTCATTTGTTTTAATCAGACATTAAAAGGGGATCAGTGTCTCAGTTTAGATAAAGAAGTCATTTTTTAGAGGAGCTTGCAGCTAAAGCCTCTGCAAAGGACTGGATTGTGACAGTGAATCTGACTACCAAGCAAAAATAATAATAACAACAGCACTAGTGTTTTCTAGTTAACATGATACCTAAATGAGCTTTTAGCTTTTCTGAAGGCTTGCAAGCACATCTTTTCTCCTTCTGGGTAGTGTGGTATTACTATTTTTAACAAATTCTTTTCCCAGTCATTCAGTTGCCCCAGTTACCTGAGTTTGATGCAACTGGCTGAAGCAGCTAACAAGTAAATAATAAAGTAATGGTGAATTCATCTGGAATAGGAAAATGGTTTTGTTTGAATTTATGTTTAAAATAAAATTTAAAAAGACCCTGTGTCTAGGGGATCAAACAGATTACAGAATGCAGTTTTTTCAGTAAATGGAAACACAAATATAATCTCTTTCCTAACAAGAACTTTTAAAATATATTGAGGGATAGATTCTGTGGCTTTTATTGCTCAATAACAAAATGTTGGTTGCAGTCTGCTCTCCCACATGGAACAAGCAAACTAGTTTTGCAGATCCAGACACAGCTGTTAGTCAGTGCTCTACATTTACTTTGAAGGAACAGTTCTGGTGAAATAGAGCATAGCAACACAAGAATTGTCACTTTTGATCAGACCAGTAGCTCATCTACATCTGTTCTCCCGTCCCTCATGATTCAGAGGAAGAAATCACATCTAAAGGGAAAGACAATTTTACAATAGGAGGTAAATATCTTTAGCTAAGAAACCTTTGGAGAACTTGTAGAATAAAGGCCTGATTCCACTGAAAACCAGTGTTGAAAGAGCAATGTTTTCATTTCTTGCCTACCTGATCAAAAAAAAGAAAAAAAAACTAGCAAGCTTTCAAATTAGGAGGTTTTTATAGCTATTTTAACAGCTTCATTTGCTTTTTATATCACTCCTTCAAAAATCTTTCTGTAATTTTTATAATTCATATTAAAATACATCTTAGAAGCAGGATATGTGTAACTTGTATGTAGTTACAGTAGGACGAAGGGTCAGGAGACTTGAACTATATAATGCTGCACAGCTGTAAAAGTATGAAGTATTTTTTCTTCCTTCCTTTGTTCTTGAGAAGCCCTTTTTAATTTTTTTGCTTAGCTGTAACTTTTAATTTTTTGCCTTTCACACTGTTGAGCAAATGGACTAATTGCCTATGACTTTCATATTATAATTATTTCATCAAATATGTCATGCCAAAGGGTTAGTTTTAGGCCTCCTTGTCATGACTGCAGATGAATACAAGTCAAGCTAGTAATTTCTCCAAGGGGGTGAGAATGCTGTCTTATTGAAGCTCACAGACTCAATCAAAGCTGGCTTCTCAAAGCTCTGGGAGAGGATTAGTCACTACCAACTTCAATTTGACGTGACACCCGAGTGGCACAGCAGCCCTAAGGTGGAGCTGTGAGAGTAGAAACAGAAGAAAGACAAATGAATCTTTCTCCTTCCTCCCTTTATGCCTGGCAACTTAACATCATATAACTGCTAGTATTGCCTGAAAGCCAGTGCTGTGCATTTGATATTAAAGGCAAGGATTGTCATTTTAATAATGCATTACCTTTGATAAGAAAGCAGGACATCATTGTCACCAGTGACTGACCTGTAATAAGTGGGGACTTGCAAAACACCAAAGTGGGTCCATTTTCTTAGTTAGGAGCATTTTGATCACACAAATATCTCCTAGAAGAGTAAGGCTAAGCCATGAATTTCAGGACGTCACACAAAATTCGTAACAACTTGTGCTAAGACAGAACAAGGTTTTGACTTGGTTCAACTTAATATGATCTAAAAACATGAGAATGATACATTTCTCCTTGCTGCCCATGGGAAACTGTCTGCCTTATGCTTTGGTTTTATATGGAAAAGGCTAAGCAGGAAAGTCACAACTTTTGTTGTTGTCTCAGATTTGAGAGATGGTGTTTTCTGATCAGGATGTTTTCAAGAAGACCGATGCTGCCACAGTAACACAACTGCTGCTGAACAGACGGATTTGTCCATTTGCAGCTCTTTTTCCACAGTCAGTGCTCAGTAAGGGGACACTGCGGAAAAAATGCAGATGCTCCCAGAATCTCTTGCAATTGTGTGTTACTACTAGTATAATAGAGAGAGCAAAGGTTGCACGATACCAAAGATATTTCCTCTGATGGATTCTGTGGCGGACAACTCCTATAGAACTTGAGGCAAATACTTTTTTAGGGTTTCCACTGATAATATGAAACCTAATTATGCCAGAGATATACTACCTTAAAAATTTCTTAATTAAGGGTAAGAGTTCATATTCAAAAGAATCTCTCACAGCAGTCATGCTTAAGTGAGAAAAATTAGTATAGTTCAGTGCAAAACTGCCTCCCATGTTTGTTTGATTAGATCCAAGAAGAGTGTAATAACATGGCTACAATAATGAATGCTTCTAACATAGCTCATGACCTTAGGTCACAAAAAGGCAGTCAGCTATCACAAATGCCCCAGTGTGAACACTGCTTCTAAACTGAAGGTAATCCCTAAGTCCTTTTGTGGCTCAAAACTTCTCTCTTACATCATCATCTTTTTGGGATCCTTTGATGGCAAAGCACTGAGAGATGAGAAAGTGGCTGCTTGTTACTGGTGCTACTTGGGCTTGGCTGCTTGATGGGATTTACATTTTCCAGACTTGTTTCTGAACTTCATTGCCATATCCATTGAATTACGATTATTTCAGGGCTCAAATGAACTAAACAAGGCACTTCTTAAAAGCATAAATGATGCCAAGAAGATCCATCTGGTCCCGAGCCACCTGCGAGAGAAGTTTGTGCTACGCTTTGCTATTTGTTCCCGCACAGTGGAATCCACCCACATCAAGTTTGCCTGGCAGCACATCTCACAGCTGGCAACCGATCTTCTGAAAACATGGGGGCAAAACCACCACCAGCAGTAACAGCAGTGAATTATAAGTGAAGATGAGGTAATTAACTGGCTTTCTCTGTGTTGCCAAGTTTTATTTTAGGTGCAGGTGGGAAAGTCAAACTATGAAGGAAATAAGTACAAAATCTGTTGTTATATAGCCCAGCTGCAGTAGCAAAATCCTTGCCAGCAAGTTGTGTTGTAACCTTAGTCATTCCGTCTCTGTACTGTAGTTTCATCTTGCCTGTTTCCAGGATGCACATAGCCAAGGAGACTTGAGATGTCATTTCTTACCAGTTTGTAGTCAAGAGCATTTGTTCAACCAAGCAATGGAAATGGAAGGGTTGGTGCTCCCTCTGTTGTTCCCATTTTCCTCTAGCACATCCCCTCCTTTCTTCACAGATGAAACTGAGAGGTGTTAATAAACAATTAATTTAACATTACTGTGACTGCAGGAAGAACTCAAATTGGGGAAGTTCAGTAACTTGTTCAGATTCTAAATATGTTAATATGCTATGTTAATATCTGAATAGGCATGCAGAAATGTAGTTGCCAGGATCTGGGGCACTCTCATGTCACGACACACTTGCTGCAGTAATTTTGTAAATGAACAAAGGACAAAGGACATCAAGGCTTCCTTCATTGCATAGCCAGACCTAGGGGAGTGAGCACTAACTGGTTACTAATCATCCTTCTGGCAGGTTCTCTACTTTCCCGTAAATTGTTTGCTTTTAAAACAGCCATTTTGTCAAATACCAGCAAACAGGTTATGCTAGCTATTGGTTTCCAGCTTGATCATTCACAATGAGGTCCCTGAAAAGCTCCTGCTGAAGAATTTCGTCAAAAGCCATGTGCTACCTGGTATTCTGTGTTTTTAGTCAAGTTATTATCAGCAGTGATTACTTGAAAATAGTCTGTAAGATACGTTCTGTGACACTGAGTTGTGATTAGTTTTTATGGCTACCATTTTGATTACTTCCTTGTGTGATAACTCTTTGACAAAATGTGCTAAGAAATGTGACATCAAAAATGTTACTCTTAGTTTCTCAAATTAGCTAACAAACAAGTGACAATAAAAACAGAAACCCCTAAAATCTGCTGTGGTGCCTCCATCAGTGGTTTTCTTCCATTAACAGTGATGAATGGAATATGAAAATACTGGAAAACCTCTTTCTGAGATAGTGAAATCATATGTATTTGACACAAACCATTGATACATCATCCTGTCAAAGACAGGCATAGTAAAGAGCTAAAATGAAAGTTAGAGGTGAAAGTAGGAACAGTATCAAGTCAAGAAGTACTTTTGCCATTTTAAAAACATAAATTTCAGACAGTTATTTCTGTGTAAATAAGAACAGCATAAATAGCTGCTCCAAGAAAAAAAACATGTAGGATTAACTTCTACATTTGCATTTCAATCTTCCTTTTACTGCTCATATTAACTTCTAAAGCCTCTTGAGCAACTTGCACAATTATTCAGCCTTCTTCCTCCATCCCTTTCAAGTATGCTTCCTATGTTTGGGAAGTTGCAAGTAGACCAGGGAACATGGATCAGGACAGTTACTTTGGCACATGGTCTGCTCCGACCTCTCTCTTTTCAGAAGACCTTAAGAAATTTGAATATGGACCAGGTAGATTTTTCTGGTGATTCCTAATCTCTCACTTCTGGGGTGCAAACTGGGAAGGATTACTATTTCCGTAAGGAACTAATTTCCCAGGTAACAGATGAAGAAAGGGATAACCAATGAATTTGGTAAAACCCAGTAATATTTGAGCAGGTGACTGACACAAGACACTGCTGTCAGCTACAGTGTCAGAAATTTTGATAGCATCATTCTCTTCAGCAGAACCAATATGAAATTTAGCTTTTCTGTGGTAGCACAATGCAATAGATTGGTAGACTGAAGAGAGGGCAAAATGCTGGCAGTTGTTCCCTTTCTCTGTTATTATTCTTTTTAAACAACGTTATTCAGATCTCATGACTTGGAAAACAATATTCATCCATAACACATATCTTCCACACTGATACAATTTTACAATGTTTACATTATGAAAACTCTAGAATATTGGAGCCAAAGAAGAATTACACCTTCTCGGTGAGACAGACCAGTATTTTGTATGTGAAATATATAACCAGGTCTGTTCAGGGGAAAAAAAAAAAAAAGAGAGTGATTAGATTTGGATCAAAGCTATCACTAAGTAAATCCAGGATAATTCCACTGAAATGAAATGGAGTTGCTTTGGGCTTAGGTGACTATAATTGAAATTAAAAATCTGACTAATAAGTATTGGAAAAGAAAGGCATAAGGTAAAGCACCACTAAACTGAACATAAGAAGATTTTGCTGGAAATCTGCACCATGGAAACCAGAACAGAGATGAACGATGCCTCTGTGCGAGCCTCAAAGTGCTGTAAAACTGGGATGCAGGCAGGATGCACATCCAAACCTAGGGAGGTGAAATGTCCCCAACAGCCCAGAATTAGATATAGATCCCGTTAGACATTTGTGGGGAAATACTGCCAAAACTGACATTCAATTGAAAATTTTTCAGTATCTGGATATCAGTTTTAGAAGTGGCTGTAGTCCAGATACAAAAAACTCCTGTTGGCAAAGAATTTAAGATAAAGGCTAATTTAAAATATAGATGAGTAAAAGTTAATTTTTGTTTTGTTTTTTAAAGAAGTGATGTAAGTAAATGTTCTAACAAACAGCAGTGAATGAGATCCACAGAATTACATTTCCCTGTGGCTAGCCCAGTACAGAAACCTGAAATTCACAGCTCTGTTTTTTCTGAAAATTTAGGATGGTTTGAGTATGTAACTAGTGATGGCCTTCATAGTATTCAGTCTCCCATACCCTCTTTTCCCCATATGATAATTCCTTCTTAGACTATTAACGTTAGGTCATCCGCAAAGGAAATCTGGGCTATGTAATCAGCTCAAGAACAAGCATTGAAAGGAACGTTTTGAAAGGAGAACATAACTGCTGTTTCTGTTTCTGTTCTGCACCTTTGTAACGTATCTGTAAGTGAGAAACACTGTATTTATGAACAGTTAATGTTAACCTGGATTTATTGTGCCTTGTGTGCAAAAGCTAATACAGTCTGTGCCGATGAATACTGTTTGATATTAAAAACAATTACAAAATCCCAGAACTGTACTTTAGTAGCATATCCACATCTCAAGGAAGACTGCGGTTATTAGAGAAGGAGGGAAAAAACCTGACTTTTCAGTAACCTCAATTTATTTTTTTTAAACTAGCAGAGTACAGTACTTACATTCTCAATGACAGGTTATAAATATATTTTATTACTGATGGTGAAATATTGAAAACATATGTGTTTATGAAAGTGGTAATATATTGGTAATATACTCTCAACTGCATTGTAATTATTAAATTTCTAATTTGTTCTTGCCTTTACATACAGGATTCTGCTCATGGCTGTTTTGCTGTTGTTGAACGTTACCATATGTGATGACTAGTACTCACATTGAAGTTGCCTTACAGCAGCAGTCTAAACCTTGAGATGTATAAACTTGAATTGGTCAAAGACAGAAGCAAACGAGAAATAAAACTCAGAATCCTGAAGACCAGGGTGGTTGGTGGGGGCAGGTTAAATAACCATCAATGGATAATATCTACATAGCATACGGAGAGTTTGTATGTTCTAAATGGAAAAATAATCAGAAGTTTAATGCTCTAATTATAATTTGTGAGCTGTCGAGTCCCTTTAAAATCTGTATCCCAAACCTACTAAACAGACATGTAGGTTTTAATTGGCAATATTAATAAATGGAAACAAAACTACAACTATTGGCTCTTTGTACTTAACTAAGTTTTTCACCTCTCATTCATGCCAGATGCACTGTTAGAGGTCCAACTTCCCCACTCATATCAAGTCAGTGTCCGGATTTTCACCACCAAGGACACATTTTTTCAATGTGTCCTTCAAATTACTATGCAAGTGGGAGTTTGCAAATTTTCCTGCAGAAAATTTCCTCCTCAGCAACAGGAGTCTGAAAACTACCTGGCCATACCCAGGGCCAGTGCCGACCCTTCTGCCACGTTCTGCACAGTCCTGCAGCTGGATCTGCCACCGGAGCCAGCTGCCCAGCTTCAGCTTTGTTTTGCAGCTCCGGTGCCATCAGATAGGACAGGGAAGGGGCCCATGATATTAGCCCTGCCTGGCTGCAGCCTGTGTCCCCAAGGCTGCTTTGCTCCCTGCCCCTGTGCAACCCCAGGAAAATTGGGCAAGCATGCCTTGGGAAAAATTTGATGGCAGCAGTGTCACAAACTATTGAAATGTTAGCCCAGCTGGGTCTGAGATGATAGCTCGCACACCAGCACAGACAGTTGAATATGCTGTCTGCGCTAATGGCATAACAAGCCTGATGTATAACAAAAACCTGACAGTAACTGCAGGAAAGGTTCCTCACGGGAAATGAAATGTTCACCCACACAGAAGCGTCTCTGTTAATACCAGAGGTGTAACTGCAGCTTAATTTGCCTCTAGGTTGGTGTGCTAATTTGAACGTGGGTTGGTGTGATCCAGCTGGGGACTCCAGCACCACATTCAGTTCATGGGATACATCCATATGGACCACCATCTTTTGCCCTGTAAAACAGTGTGTCATTCATCTTGTCCTTGTCAGAGCTGTTCTCCCAAAAAGGCCCGTCCAGCAGCTGTTGTTTTCAGGAGTGCTAGACAGCATCCCCTTCTGACACTGCCGTGGTGGCCCCACAGCCGGTGCCACAGGGCTGGAGATGAAATAGGTGGCCGTGGAGGTCAAGTGCTTGTGTGCATAAGGGCCAAGTACCCATCACTGGCTGTGAAGCCACCACCAGGGAACCACGGCTTTGTGCTTGGGCCATCGTTCATGGAACCTGCCTCCTGTGGAGCCCATCCTGCACGGATGGCTGTTGCCAAGGACGCCACTGGCCTGACTGCCTCTGAGCTAAGCCAAGTGCGTCCAGAGGGCCTTCTGACTGCGAGGAGAGGGAACAAACAGCAGGTAGCTGGGGAACGCTGATGGGAGGTGGCCGCCCTGCCATTTTGGGCAGCCAAACTAGAGTTTGACACAGGAAGAGCCACAGCAATTCTGCTCCTTCATCCACCGAACTCAAGGTAAAGACCTTGTCTGCGTCACAGAAATCGCACATCTCCACGTTTCCATTTTCTACTGCCACTGAAAAGGGCCTGGATAGGCAATGAACATGACAGAGCCCGTTACATTCTCCAGCCTCTCCCTTCTCGGCTGTTGTGACCATCAGCTGAGGAACCAAGCCTTTATCAGAAAGGTTTTTCCGAAGCGTGTGAGCAGGGCTGGCAAGGCGCGGGAGCCGAAACACCAGCTCCAGGGGAGCGCCCGGGGCCGCCGGCGGGGTTAATCGTGCGGGACGGGAGAGGCACGACGGAAGGACGGGAGGCGGGGGGGGGACACGCGGAGGGGGCACGGGAGGGACGGGGAAGGGACGGGCGGCAGACGCGGCCAGGACCCGCCGATCCGCACAAAGCTGGCGCGCGCCACCCCACGCGCTGCGGCCAGCGCTGCGCCAGCCCCGCCTCCCCAGGCACGGACCCCGCGCCCATTGGACGGCGCGCGTTTGAGGCGCAGCCAATAGGGAGCGCCCGCCCTCCCGCGCGCCGTCCCTCCCAGCGCCGCGGGTGACGTCGGCGCAGCGAACCCGCCCCTCTCCCACTCGGCCCGCCCTCCCCACCTCTGATTGGCTGCGCGTCCCGGAACTCTGTTATCCGATTGGCGGGCGGGGCGGGGCGGGGCCGAGTGCGGAGCGGGCGCGCGCAGTTCGCGGAGACGGCGGCGGCCGGTGGGTGCGGGGCGTGGGGAGCGGGAGCGGCACGGCTGGGACTGGAGAGGGAGAGGGAGAAGAGAGGAGGGAGCACGGAGAAGAGAGCGAGCTAGCTAGCTAGCTGTGAGACCCCCTCGGGGCTTTGGTCTCCGCTTCCCGGTGCCGTGAGGAGGGACCCGCCTGCCGCGAGGCGGCCAGGCTCCTAAGCTGAGGGGCCCTGGCTGCCGGCAGGGTAGGGGCGGGAGGGCTCAGCCGTGCCCGGGCAGCTTCCCGGCTGGATTCCTGGCCTGAGGGCAGTGAACGGGCGGGTGCGCTCGCGTACTTGCCTGTGGTTGCCTGGCCCGCGGGCGGGCGTGCCCGGTCTCGGTGAGCTCCTGTGGGAAGGCAGCGGCACCGGCAGCAGCTCCCGCCCGCTCCGCGCCGAGGCGAGCGTGCACCTGAGTGCCAGAGAGCCATTGGTGTCAGTGCTCGGATACACCCCCAGCTTCGGGCATGCACACGAAGTACCGTATCTTCGTCTGGGAACAGTTCGGGCTGAACGTGTGTGCATGTGGCTCTCATGGAGAGAAGTTGTAAGGCTATGAGGACACTTAATAGGGGTTAGGCTACGGGGAGAGAGTATGATGCTAGACGATGCTTAAGATGTATATAAATAACTAAAGGGTGGCCTGGATGGCTCCAGGCTCTTCTTGGTGGTGCCGAGCAATAGGACAAGAGGCAGTGGGCAGAAACTGAGGCATAGGAAGTTCCACCTGGATATGAGGAAGAACTTCTTTCCTATGGGAGTGACCACACTGGAACAGGTTGTCTAGAGAGGTTCTGGAGTCTCCCTCACTGGAGACATTCAAGAACCATCTGGACACAATCCTGTGCCATGTGCACTGGGATTACCCTGCTTGAGCAGGGAGGTTGGACCGGATGACCCACTGTGGTCCCTTCCAACCTTCCCCATTGTGGGATTCTGTGAATAATCAAACAGAAATTTCGAACGGGTTACCACTGTTGACTTGTTACAACCTTCCCTCAGTGCTATGAAGGTGATCACTGAATCCTTAAGAAAGTCGTGGTGAACTTGGGATTTTATTTTCCAAATGATGGAAGTATTTCATGGGGGCAAATACCTGCTATTAAACTTTTCCTGAACATACTCTTTTATGTCACTTAAGATATTTTCGATTCAACAGTTACAAAAAAAGTTATGTGCACAGTGACAGCTGTTTAGTAGTTGTTTAGAGAGAAGAGGTAAAAGGCTGCAGCCTTTCATCTCCAGTTCGCCTGTCACTCAGCTATGGATGGATTATGACGTGAGTTTGTATCAGATTCTCTAGGAGCAAGTTAGACTTCTCACAGTGCAAAAGTTGGCAGTAACTTTTCAGAGAGAAAGTCTTACTTTTGTGGTTTTGTTTTGTTTGTTTTAATTGGATTTGCTTGTAGTGGTGCCAGATTTGCAGGTCAAATGTATTTTGACTTTTCTAAACAGCTCTACAAATTTGGGCTGTAGTAAAAAAAAAAAATACTCAAACCAAAACGATTTACGTCCTTGTTATTTATCGTGTGTGTAACCATATAATCTTATGAGCAATAATCACATTGTGCTGTCTGTTGTCTAATGCTGATGCCAGAAGTTTTGCATATAGTTAGAGAGGACACCCCCACATACCCTGTATTCCTTCAGTTCTGTCTCCCCAGCCTTGTATGAACGTTGCACCTGTACCTTCATCTGCGCTCCTACGCAGCCTGTAGCTGATCCAGAAGATTGCAACTTGACTCATACTCTGTTGGAAAGGGTGCAGAATATATGGAGATGATACTTTGCAGAGAAAGAAAATACATCGTGAACATGAGCAAATCATTTCAAGTCAAACAAAATACTCCTCCTGAGCCAAATGTCATCTTTCATATTTCTTAAAAAAACCCCAACACTAAAGGAGTTTAAATTCCTCTTTCTGAAACTGAGAAACAAGCATCGCTTTAAGCACGCAAGAGCTTTGTTTCTCTAAAGTGTAAAATGGGGGCATTTTAGTGTCTTCTTAATGGAATAAATAGTTTTGAACATTTGCTAGTAATCTGGTAATATTTTCTTAATCTGAAATCTTGCTACATTCAGGATTATTCATTCCATTTTTATCTCACCTCGGAGACTCTGCGTACAATTTTACTTATTAGCTTAATTGTTTCATTTTTATTACCATCACTGTAATAAATGAAATCATTCCGACAGTGGTGTATCCTCTGTCCCCCGCTGCACTCTGCTGTATTCTGTCAAATAAGAATGAAAGCACTGGTGATTTCATTTAACAAGGCTACTTTTTGCTTGGCCATCTGTTACCATTCTTTGCAGCCTACTTACCTCCCCAGGAGACCTCTGGTTAGAAGCAAACTCTCTCTTTTTTCTTTTTCACCCACTTATTTCTTTTCTTTCTTGGGACAAGGAAGAAAAGAGAACCTCAGTCTAAATGCCTTTGCACCACGAAGCTGGTTGCTTTTTGAAAACAGTAAAGTGTCCAAACTGGCTAAGTAGCTTGCAATACCTCCTGCTCTGTTTCTCTCAGTTAAAGTAATGTAGGTTTTCCTGTGTTAAGTGTTTGGGAAAGGGGGAAGCAGCTGGTGCAAATAGTGTGAAATGGCATTTGTAACCGCAGGTATTTTGTGTCTGTTCCAGTGTCAGTGATGGAGGCCCCCACCCCCAGTGCGGTGCACCTGAGTGACTGGCAGGAAAGTTACTTTGCTGTCACCTCTGGCACCTGCACACCCGGGCAGAAGGCAGATGGATACCGTGCCAAGATCCTGCGTATTCAGTATGCATGGGCAAACTCCGAGATCTCCCAGGTCTGTGCTGCCAACCTGTTTAAGAAGTACGCAGAGAAATACTCTGCGATTGTTGACTCTGGTAACGCAGAGACTGGCTTGAATAACTATGCGGAAAACATTTTGGCTTTGGCAAAATGTCAGCAAAGTGACAGTGACAAGTGGCAATCTGCCTTGACAACAGATAATGTGTTTGAATTAAAGTGTGTGCAAGAGAGGATGCAGGCTGGCAAAATTTTCCAGAGCTCTCAGATGGCACCAACAGATGCCCGTGTACAAGCTGATAAAGGGGTCAGTGCCTCCGCTGCTCCGGCTGTCCCTAAACTCGATGTCTTCAGCAGTACTGGGGAGACTGAGCTCAGTGCTGGCTCAGCAAAATGTGCAAGTCAGGGACCACATCTTCTTGAGCATCCCTCATCTTCCAAGTCCCTTCAAAGCAGTGTGCCTCCTGTGACCAGAACTTCAGACACACTTCCTGCCACTTCAGCTTCTGCAAGCAAACAGGTTCATCCAGGTTTCCAGGCAACTCCGCTCTTTGGAAGTAAAGAAGCCACTAATAGTAGTTCTCTGAAAATGCCCGCTAACTGTTGTGATGGACAAAATTTGTCTCTTTTCAACCAGTCAGCTGTACCTGCCTGGTCTGCAAATTCTGGGAAAAGAAAAGCATTTTATGGTCTGGCTGATGAAGGCAGCACAGTTACTCCTAGCCTTGCTCCATGCCAGGCTTCCATTTCTACAGAAACCAGCAGTTTTTCAGGGCAAAGAAACAGAAATGAAGAGAGCAGTGCTCCTGGGTTTAAAACTGCAAAGGAGCAACTGTGGATGGATCAGCAAAAGAAATCTCAAAACCAGCGTGCACCGGTCTCATCATACGGAGGTGTAAAAAAATCCCTCGGTGCAGGCAGGTCTCGGGGTCCATTTGGCAAGTTTGTGCCTCCAGTTCCTAAACAAGATGGAAGTGAAAATGGAGGAGCACAGTGTAAACCTCATGCAGAGGGATCAACAGATCCACTGCTGCCTGTGGATGAACGGCTGAAAAACATAGAACCAAAAATGGTTGAACTCATCATGCACGAGATCATGGACCATGGGCCTCCGGTCAGCTGGGATGACATTGCTGGAGTTGAGTTTGCCAAAGCTACTATAAAAGAAATAGTGGTGTGGCCCATGCTGAGGCCAGACATCTTCACCGGCTTGCGTGGTCCTCCGAAAGGAATTCTTCTCTTTGGTCCCCCTGGGACTGGCAAGACCCTCATAGGCAAGTGCATCGCATGCCAGTCTGGTGCAACTTTTTTTAGTATCAGTGCCTCCTCTCTGACTTCCAAGTGGGTGGGTGAGGGGGAGAAGATGGTCCGTGCGCTGTTCGCTGTGGCGCGGTGTCAGCAGCCAGCAGTGATTTTCATCGATGAGATCGATTCCCTGTTGTCCCAGCGCGGAGAGGGGGAGCACGAGTCATCCAGGAGAATAAAAACTGAATTTCTGGTGCAGTTAGACGGGGCAACAACCTCCTCTGAAGATCGTATCCTAGTGGTTGGAGCAACAAATCGACCCCAGGAAATTGATGAAGCTGCCCGAAGGAGACTGGTGAAGAGACTGTACATCCCTCTCCCTGAAGCCTCCGCCAGGAAGCAGATTGTCACCCGGCTGATGGCAAAGGAGCACTGCTCTCTAAACGAAGAGGAAATCGAGCTCATAGTCCAGAAATCCGATGGGTTTTCCGGGGCAGACATGACACAGCTCTGTCGGGAAGCTTCTCTGGGCCCTATCCGCAGTCTGCAGTCCATGGACATTGCAACCATCACGCCGGACCAGGTACGGCCCATCTCTTTCCTGGACTTTGAGAGTGCCCTCAGAACGGTGCGGCCCAGCGTGTCCCCCAAGGACCTGGAGCTCTATGAAACCTGGAACCAGACTTTTGGCTGTGGCAGATGAACAGCATCCCAGCTGTTTCGCAGGAACAGTTTAGGACTTCAGCACTGCCACATATTAAACTTGCGTCTGCACTTTGTTTCTGTCTTGGAGTTAAACCTCCTTATGTTGTGCAGGCAGATGTCCAGGCTCTGGCTGAGGCTTTGCCAGCTGAAAAGACCTTGAGGAACTGCTGGTCATGATATGAGAAATTGCTGAACTGCAGTGCCAGTGAGAGGCTGACAGAATTTACAGATTGCTGGGAAAGACGGACAAATTTCACTGATGTTTAAGGGGAAGATGATCAAACCTCACAAATAATTGAAGGGAATATTGGGGGAATCTTGCAAGGACCACCATGCTGTATCAGTAAGATACAGCAGAAATACCAGTTTTGGGTAGCAATATGGCAAAACTGGGACAGATAGGAAAGAGTAGTTAGAGGTGCTTTGTTTGGGAGGAGACAGGAGCAGAGGGAGAAGAGGGTGGAGGTGGATGTGGACTTGTATGGAAAAATGGAAGGAGGGACAAAAGAGGAAGATCTCTTGAACATTGCTCTTGTCTGACAGCCTTTTGACTCATCTCTGCAGTCAATCCCAGCTTCTCATTAAAAACTTTTTCTGATTATTTTCTGCCTGACCTTGCTTTCTGTGCTGCATCAGCATGTGCGGATGTGTTTTATTGGGAGGTCTGGACACCTGCAGGTGGAGAAGAGGCCGTGAGTCACAGGGGCTTTAGGATCTGGGACCAGCCATGGGGTAGCCAGCATGGGCAACCAGGTGCTGTAGGGATCCAAAACTCACTGCCAGACTAAAGGCTGGAAAACCTGGCAAGGAGGTTGAAAGAACAGGGTTTGGAAAGAGCCCTGCCAATGGCAGGGTAAGGAGGCTCAGGATCTGGGCATGGGTATTTGATAAACTTAAATCCCACAGCAGTGTCTGAAGGCTCCGTGAGTGAGGTATCCTTGTGAAACTGGAGAGTGTGGGAGTTGTTTTGCACACTGGTGACCTCGGGTGCAGCTGAGGGACAGCATGGGGCTGTGGCTGGGTTTGTGGGAGTGCATTTGTGTGTGTGTGTGCCGGGAAAGACACTGCTCCCTCTCAGTCCTTGTGTCTGTGTGTGTGTGTGGTTTTGTATCCTTTGGTTTGGATTAGGGGCTCAGCCTCGCTCCCGGCTGCACCCCCAAACAGAAACAGCAGCAGCTGCACCCATCAAATTAAGATGGAAGATGCCTTACTCCGAGAGTGCTGGGCTCTAGTGGTCAGGAAGGAGAAATCCCATGCCTCAACACCTCCTGGGTTCCACTGCTCCTTAAAAAGTCCTCATGCAACAATGGTAAAATTCCTGGCTCGCTTGTGTTTGGCATTCGTACCTAAGGCATGAAAGAATGCACAGCATTTTATTCACATAACCCGTCCTTGTCCACTGGCTGAACACATCTGCCCCTGAAAGGAAAATAAATGGAAATCTTTCCTTTGGATTCCTGTGTCAGCGTGGCAGAGCTGGCTGCTGTGCTGTCTGTGCTTAGTTTTTAGTTTCTCTAAAGAACTTTTTCTCCTGTTGGGGAAAATGCAGAGCTTAAAAGCTGCTCTTCCTCAGATTTCTCTCAAACTGGATGAATGCTGTTTAACTAGCATTTTATAGACGTTTGGGAACTACAGGGCCCAGGAGACAATAGTGAGCCTTGAATTCAGAATAATTTGGAAGGCTTAGAATTTCTTAGAGCTCATCCTGATTTAAACAAATGAGTCAGTTTTATTCATAGCTCATGTTTTTAGTAAAGTCCGATATAGATCTGAAATTGTTTTGCAGAATTGTAAAAAATCAGGTATGGGAATTTATTTTCGTTTTTGAAATAGTGGAAGTAAAATAATTAGATTATTTTGTAAGAATTAAAGTGTGATGTGGTCCAAAACAACTGCCTTTTGTGCCACTTGGGTAAAGATGAGATTAAGTCTGCTCTTACAAGTTCAGTTTTCGAGAGCTATAAACATACTAGGTAAGATTTTTGTTCTGTCCAAACATTGCTTTAAAATCGTGGCTGAATGATTTTAGTGAATGAAACACCAGAGAATTATAATTGTTTAGTAAAATCTAAGGGTTGCTCAAGGGTTGATAAATGCCTTATATGTGATTAAATAATTGCCTTTTCTATGCTGGGAATTACTCTAGTGTGCTATGTGAGCATTCTGTGGTCATCTCTGTATCTGAATATTCACATTTTAATAGAAGTGCTCTACAAGGAGGGACCAGTGAGAATCCACATGGTGACAGAGAACAAGTGTCCTCCTGAGGTGACAAGGACCGGGACAAAAGGCTCTGTATTTGTCTCCGGCAAAGTGGAACTTGTCAAAGAGATAAAAGGTAGAACCACAGCACCAGACAAGGCTGTTCTTCCTCCTACTTTTTAGGTTATTCATTACATGAATTATGTGAACATGCCTTTTTTTTTTTTTTTTAAGGAAACACATAGAAATAGTGAAAGGGAACATTAGGTAAAGTTTATTCTGTTTTAGTAATGATGCAGGTAACATGACCGTCTTTTCAGCCATGTAGCATTTTTTGAGCTTTGCTGCAGAGCTCAGAACCAGCAGGACTTGCAGTGTCAGCCCAAGATGAATTTCATAACCCTCTATAACAGTGCCACCGCACAGCGATTCGACTGCCGGGAACATAATTTCGCAAAATACAGAAAATTGCACAGAAATAAGGCATGATTGTAATTTAAGGGAAATGGTGCAGATAAATCCATTTTAATGGATCTGTTTAGTGTATGCAGAAACCTATGTACTTCATTATTTATTCTTTTTGGCTGGCTGATCTTTGGAAGAAGAAATGCAGGACTCTCTGGTTTTGTGGTTCAGCAACGTTGGGTGCACAATCTCTCAGTTTCTTTTAAAGGTAAATAATTGCACTCCTGGAAAAGTGAGGTCTTATTAATAAACTAGGCAATTCAGACTCTCAGTGCATCTTGGATTTGAGTTAGCTAAATTGTCTCAGAGCAGTATGAAGTCCCCAGGGGGATTTTCATTTACAGAAAATTGTGCCAACACATGCAGGGGAAAAAGCTGATGAGGCAGAAATGATCATCACCTGCTAATGGCGAGTGGATGGAAACCAGGCTGGCCTCTTACGAGCATCACTAAGATTGTCCTTTTGAAATAAGGCAATTTCCTTCTAACGGAAATTATGGAACTGCTCACAAGCTAACGTGGCACTGGAAAACAACCCACCAAACAAACCAGTGTGGGCTGTCCCCTGGGCTGCAGTGCAGGCATCTGCTCTGTGGGTCTACTGGAACCAGCTGTGCCCAGCCCCAAGGAGGCCACCCCTGCAGCCCTGCCCTACTGAAGCCTTCACACTTGCAGCCAGCACTGAACAAGTCATGTAAAAGCGGGGCTTGGGGAGGACACGGACACAACATTCCCGAAGTCCACATTTCTTAGCCTTGCTTTTTAACATTACCATTCTTTATCTTACCCGTAGAAAATCAGTCATGTAGGATGCTGTAGGTATAAGCAGCTGTAGTACTAATAGATCTCCAGTACTTCTTTTTGTCCCACTAGGTGAGAAACTTCATATAATCTTGGGTCATAACTGCACAGCCAAAATAGCATTATGGGTCTGGAAAGACCCCTGAAATCCTCAAATTCCTACTTCATGTAAGGTGAATTAATTTTTGTGAGGTCTGGTGCATGTTTTGTCTGGTTTGTTCTTTAAAAACATTCAGTACTTATAAAAACTTTGGTCTCTTTTTGGACTTCATTCCCATACCAGTGATACGATCACACTCAGGACTTGACATATTCAGTAGATGCCGCGATGCAAACACAGAGTGGTAAATGTTTAGTGTTAGCCATTAATAAAGTGGCTTTCTTGCCTGGATTCTTCTTTAGCAAGATTGAAGGTGAGTAAAATTGTTCCCTAGTGTCTCATCTCTGTTACTGTGATGCAAGTGTTCTGTGCCGTATTCTGTCTGTAGCGCTCACGTCACAGACATGGGGCAAGGTTTAATTGTCCCCTTTGTAGCAGGTACCTGAAACAGTTGAGATGTCTTGTCATTTGGCATTACAATACTGTCTGTACTAATTAAATGTCACTCTTCCACTCCTTTTAAAAATATCCTGCTGATTAGACTTCCGATCACTTCTATGTGCTCATATCTCTTCCGTGTTGAGATACCCCAAATGACAGTGCTTGTCAGTGATAAGGGACGAAAATGGAGCAGAGTAGGACTGACCATGGGTGCAGGGTGGCAGATAGATGAACTTTTCAGCGTATTGTTCATTTTCAGCAAAGTTGTTCTGAAGTTGCTGTGTTTTCCCGTCTTGCCCAGGTTGGTTTCAACAGCAAGGTTACACAGAGGAGCCTCCCTCTTCCATCATTAATAGTCACCAATGAATCCATCATCACTGCTGCAGGAAAGGCCCAAGTGAAATCTCTGACATGCCTTGTTGTTTGGCTCTTACTGCACGTTGATTATAGCTTTACAACTAGCTGGGCAGAAGTGTTACAACAATTTAGTAAGTTCTATCTTCAGAAAATACCACACAAGAAAGACTCAGAGCAGGTGTGTCCTGTGTCCATTATTCCCGTATTGCCAAGGCACATAACCTATTTTAAAGGAATATTGTTTTCTTGTGAAAAAATATGGAGCAGTAAGCAAAAGGCAATATTGTTCTCTTGCAGAAGCTGAGAGTCAAGGAAAGTGAATGAAAGCTGCAGGGATGCTGTAAAGACATCAGATCTGCTTTCTGACTGGGGAAGAGATGATGCAGTGCTTCCTCACTGTAGGTCACTGGGGAAAAGGGGAACAACTGCCCTTTCTTCACCCAGGCATGACTGGAGTCGTTACCCGGGCAGGGAAGGGGGGAACAGAAAAGGGGAACCTTCAGCTGTCCAAGCTCAAGCAGGGGCAAGGCTGCTGTGGATGTGATTCAGTTGTAGCATCACAACCACGAGCTCATGGATGCAGCTGAGGTGGTCTCTCGGATTCCCAAGCAACACCCCAAGCCCAAGAGAGCCCCTCTGTTTGAGTTGGGGTGGTTTGCAGTGGCCAGGGGTAGGGTGGCCTCTTGTGTTCTGTGTGCCTCTGATCTTATCACATCCTCCTTTGGCTATGGCTGCTTTGGCGTGCAGCGTAATCAAACACAGCCAGGCTGCTCTGAGGCTTTTCACCTAAGCCACATGAGAAAAGCTCCCAGGAGCTCAGGCTTTCCCTAAACTGTGCTGATAGAAAAATTCCAGTTTCAGATTAGTTTGCCTGGTTTTGGAACTGGCATGCTGCAATCCGAAATTCTCTCTGAGCTTTGTAAAATGGAAACACCTGAGCAGCTAAAATTAAATGATGGCCAGCCTGCTAATGCATTGCTCTGAAAGACTGTCTGGAACAATTGTGTGTTCACAGGGAAGGAAAAATGCCGGCTTTTTTCTTTTCAGAAGCTGAAAATTCTGGGCAGTGGCTTGTGAAAATTCCTAACTAATTCTTGCAGGTTTGAGTTCTGTAGTATGGGTTAAAATGTAATAAGAGATTAAATTGCCTAGGCTTCTGCTTTTAAATTTAGAGGGTTTTTTAATGATTTTTGATTACTGGTATTAGTAAAACTGTCTCTTTATAACTTTTTGCCTACAGCCAAAGGCAAGCGTGCCTCTGCCAGCTGGGGCAGTTCCACCTAAACCTGTTGTGCAGAATCATTTTTAGTAATAAATGTCACCAGTCCCAAATATTCCTCTGTGGTAGTTAAGACCTACAAATCTGTTTTCTCCTTTTCCAAATGAGTAATTTTATTTTGTGACACTTGGAACTAGTGAGTGCTTCTCCTTGCTGGTCTGATGTAACCAGTGAGATTTCTTACAGGAGTTGTTATGAAATGGCTCGTGCTCACATACTTAATTCAATATTCTGAAGAAGGAGAACTTATTTGGCCTGTGGATTTTTTTTTACCAAGTATGGAAAGAAAAAATAAGAGGAGTAAATATTGACATAGGGAGCTTGAATTTGCTTGATATATAGTGGTTTTTGCACACCAATTATTTGCACTGTGGAGTGGCTATAGATCTGGTGTACTGAAGGATATAGCCGTTTACATAGCATTATAGATACTCTTGATTTTTCTTAAGTGATGCAGAATTGTTTTCCAGAGAGGGCATGAACTCTGGAAGCTGGTGTCTTCAAGGTGTTCTGGTGCCAGCTTCTCTTAATAAAAAGAAGAGAAAATTCAAAAAGAATCAACAGAGAAAATGGAAAAGTACTGCAGGTGGGGAGATTGATTACATGTCAAGACCCAAATTAATGTACACTTACATCTGTTTTGTCATTGATGATATATTTTTCAATACCTGTCGATGGCTTAATGTTATATAAAAACTTACATTTGGTGGTGATGGCACAAAACAGAAAAAGCAAGTTCCACTTTCAAGAAGGTCACAGAACCTCTGGGCTGGCATTACTACAACTGGAGAAAAAGAAGAAGTTTATAGTGATAATTCTGTGATCGGTTCATTATTTTCTGCAAATGCCTTGTGATTTTTTTTTTCAGTGATTTTAATGCTAAATTTAAAAGGTTCCACCCTGCTTAATGCGGTGCCTTACTGTCATATGACAGTGAGTCTGAGAGCTGACTGAAAAAAATTAAATGTGATAATTAAAACATTGTGATATCAGAAGTCATTCCAAAACCAGGAGTTTTGCATCAAAGAAACAGAAGATCAAATTTTCAGAAACTTTTACTGACATCTGCTGAAAATACACACTAACGCTCTGTCTGTAAATGTCTCAGAAGGGACAAGGCTGAGCACACTGGGGACTGCTCCATTGTGGTTTCATTCATGAAAACTGTTTTTCATGTGCTTTTAAAAATAGTTGTGGTACTGCAACTCCCCAGATAGTCATGGCAGTACAATTCACATGTCTATTCACCCCAGAGTAGGGGGAATTCATGCCAGAGAATGTTACCTTTTGTCTGTAGAACAATCCTGTAAAAATAAATCCATGTTATAAGAGTCTCTATTGCCCTTAGGGCAGGGAAAAGCCATGCCGCCTTATTCATCTCACTACAGAGGAATGTAGCTATTGACCGTGGGTGAATCCCAGTGTCCTGGACACAAAAGCCTGCGGATGCAGGTGGCAATGGCACTGCTGCTCCTCATCTTCCACGGGCTGGGGATGTCTCACACAGCGCTGTCAGCAGCAGAAATTGTGCCACGGGATATGGGAGCCAGATGAGCTCAAACACTTTAGCTCTGCCTGCATTTAGGACAGGCTTAGCAAGCCTGAAAGATGCTCTGCTCAGTCTATCCTGTATAAATCTTAGAAGTTTATGGAGAAATAGTTATCCACAGGAATCCTCTCCATTTCCAGTAACAGCAGTCTTTTCCAGGGAGAGGAACACAGCTGTAGTGTCGAGTTGATTTTTTTTTTTTGTAGCCTGCCACCAGATGGAGTTCTTTTCCTAGAGAAGTCCATCCAATTTCTTAAGGAAAGCCCAAGGGTAGCCAATGTTGTTTCCTTGTTTTGTCACTTAAAATCATCCAGTGTTAATGACTTGTTACTGGACTTTTATTAATTATTGTATTTATTGTTTTTTCGTTGGATGAACTTCTCTTTTTATTTTTTTTTTGAGGGAGCTGCAAAAACCAGGCTGACATTTCTAGAACTTCCTATTTAACAAAGATAGGATTCTAAAAGATTAATTTTACTTAGTGTGTCAGGTCAACTGGGGCTGGAAAAAGAGGTGAAAATCCTGGTACAGTGCATTTGTATTTAAACTAATCTTTGATCTTGGGAATTTTAGTAACAGAATAAATGAGCAGATACAGTCTCCCAGGCTGAAGATCATGAAAATGCATTGAAATGTAGATATGCAACAGGTAACAGGAACTGAATCCAATTAACAGTCTCAATTCATTGGAGTTTTGGTTGATAGTAAATGGCATTTGTTGCTCTCTTAGGGTTGACTCAGAAGTAAAAACCATTGTGCTCTTGCAATATGAGCACCACCCGTACCCAGCAGTGCAGGACCCTCTCCCAATGCCCCTGACAGGATTCCTTTTTGCTGGGTAAGGAGTTAATTTTTCGGGTGATCCCTTGGCCAGTGTTCGACTGAGCTGTCTGGGCAGCTTGCCCAGCGTACCCGGTGGTGTGGAGCTTTTGTGGCGGAAGAAACCACTTGACAGATTTCTCTAGAGAAGTAATTCTCCAGAGCCGCTGAAGGCTTCAGCCCCTTGAGCACGTTTCAGGGGAAAATCGCTGATGCCATCCATCCACGGTCGCTGATCAAGTACATTAAAACCCCGTACATATTCAGATACAGGTGGCTAATATTGCTCTATCTTCCTCAGCCCTACAGTTTCTCACTTCCCTGCTTTGTGGGTCAGATGCTCTGAAGCCAATTTACATCAATTCCTGGCACTGTTTTTAAAGGAAGCAAGGGGGAACAGCGTGAAGTCTCACTTTCTGCCAACAACAGGAAGCCCATGCTCTTTGTCAGGCAGCTTGTTTCAGCCATCCCTTTTGTTGAGCCAACAAATTTCTGGACTACAGATTTGGTCTTCCACACAGCACCGCTCAGCAAATCCTTGGAAAGGCAACGTCACAGAGTGGCAGCATGGATGGTCGGGGAAAGCCCAACGCTGCTGCAATTCCCTTTTTAGAAGGGAGTGTTTCTTTAAAAAGCAATCGCCTGAGGGAAGGGAAAGGAAATGGTGATAACATCTCTCTCTCGTTCTGTCCCCTGGGTCTGAACGTGCTGCTGCTGAAACCTTGCTGAGGGTGATGGCTGCAGGAGTCTCCTGGTGGCCTCTGCAGCAGTGCCGTGTAACACAGCTGTCCCGCCGAGTGACACAAGGCGAAGAGGGGCACTCTTGGATCCTGTACTTTTATTTTTGTGCCTAAAGCAGGCCAAGGTACTCTGTGGGATCCAGAAATTTGTTGTGTAGTTTTCTGAGATGATCACAGATCAGTCCAAAATCCCTATTTCTCTTCTTTCTCCTGATACATAGTTAAAATTGAAACCGATATGAGACTACCATAAAAAAATATAAATCCCTTCTCTGTAATATCCATCTTTGGGGTAGCTCTTTCCAGGCCCACTTTTTATGTGCTGACTTAATGTGACGATTGTACTATTACTTGTATTTATTCTTTTTTCATTATCGTTGCTGCAAAACATTTTAGAAAGCTCATTGCAAAAGCCAGTGTTTCTTACACCTACCTTCATTCCTCCCAGTGTTTTCCTGGTGCAGAGGCAGGCTTAGTTTAAAGAAGCCAAGAAGTGCAATTCTCTGAAAATATTATTTTTTGTATTTTAACACCCCCCGCCCCCCGAATATTTTATTATCTTGTGTAAATTTCTTTTCACCTCTCTGCTGCCACCAAACCTCTTGGCGTTTGTTTCTTCTAGGTATTCCCTTTCTAACCCCCTGCTAGCAAACTTGTCAGGGCGCTGTGGGGCTGAACGCATCCCGCGTGAGGAGCTGCGCGGTCTCGGGGTGCCGAGGCAGGCTTGGAGGCAGGTGAATGTCCCTCATTCGGGGCTCCCTTCAGCCGGGGCCAGGGCTGGGGCGCTGCCTGCTCCCCTCCTGGGCCCTCCCTGCCCCTCGTGCAGCGCGGATGCTCCAGGAGCTGCTGGGCTCCAGCAGGACACGTCCCGGGCTGGCAGTGCCGGCCGGGCGTGTGCGTCCCGGGAGAGGGCTGATGTGCTCTCAGGAGACAGCGGCAGTGGGGGAAGCCCGACCCTGCTTCCCACCGGTGACAAAGCATTTATTCCACTTGTCTGGGAAAAAGCTCCAAGGATTACCCCAGAAAACACTGAGAAAGATGGGCCGTGTAACGTCCCGTGTTGTCACGGTGAGAAACAGCAGAAGGACTTGGCCCTCTGGCCCTGATGCCTTTTGGAGAGGCTCTGCTGGGAGGTGCTCAGTGGCTCCAGCCTCTCCCTCTTCCCTCTGCCCTGGAGGCTTTAACTTGCTTAGCATTAATGCAGTCCTGGGCTTGAGAACTAAGGTCCTGGTACAATATTCATGACACAAAATTATGGAAGTAGCAAGAGACTTTGTAGCAAAAGTACACAGCAGAGTAAGATGTGGAAATGATGGGGTTTGAGTCGAATATTTCCCTGATTGCAAAGGAAATTAGGCAAGCAGTTTATATAGGAGAAGCAGAACCAAAAGGAAAGCTCTTCGCTTTCCCCCTCGGCACATACTGTTTCTCCAGAGAAGCTGTGGTGATCCTGCAAAGTTTGACAAGGAGGGTGTAACAAGTTCTTCCCTATTTTCTGGAAATCCCACCCTCTTTCCATAGCTTATCTGAAGTTTCTATTTTGCACGTTCCTATTTGTGCAAAGTTTGGACGAGCCTCATTTTTTCAGTTGCAAATAAGCCTCTAACTAAAGCCCTCATAGGCTGTGGGGTGGGGGGGGGGATTTGTTGTTGTTTGTTTGTTTTTATGGTTGTGGGTTTTTTTAATTTTTATTTTTTGGTTTTTGGCTTTTTTTTTTTTTAGTTTCTTCCCTGACATAGTTGGGAGGGCAAATAGGGTAATTTTGTGTTGTGTTTCTGAAGGCTTAGAAAAGCATCCCAACTTGTTAAATCAGTTGGCCACTGTGAAAGAGATATCTGAGCAGAGCATTACATATCCACAGAGAAACTGAGAGAGGGCCCACAGGGCTGTACACAAGGCAGAGATCCCCCGCCCCAGCATTGTTTTCCTTTTTATCTGTGCATCATTTAAAGACATTTGCAAGGCAAAAGCTGTCTAACTTCAACAACTAATCATGGAACAGACTATGTGTCTTGGTATGTTTAGTCAAAATAGTCTGCAAATTTAGGCAACTTAAGATGTTTTCATTAACAAAGAAGTGGAAGGAAAACTGGCAGCTCTTGGTTAAAAAGATATAAATTACTGAATATTTTGAATTAGACACACGTGTTGTATATACACATATAGTACATGTGCACAAACGCACACATTTTCATGTAATGTAAAGCCTGACTTCTGAGTCCTGTGGCCTTTTTCAATTCTTAGCTGTTTGTGCAAGGGTCTGCAAGTGGAGTTTCCTGAGTTTCCTGTCCACCAAAGAGGAAGCCTAATCTGTGGCTGGAGAATAAAAAAGTGTTAGAAGATCTGGCTCCCAATCCTGATTTTGTCAAAAACCTATTGCACGAGCTTGCATAAGGAATTCAGGGGTGGTTTTGTGCTTCAATTTCCCTTTCAGGGAAGGGAAGGATGTAGTTGTTTCACACTAGTGCTGCTGTTTACAACCTTTCAGAAAATGTATCTTGAATTTTGGAAATTATAGAATAAATTTAAAGGTAACAGGAAGAAATTATATCCCCTTTTGGTTCAAAGTAATTTCCACTTGTTGTAATCTTACACACATGGACACACCCTCATTGTGAAGTCAACAGCACTACACACCTGCTGTATTTGAAACAAAAATGAATGTTCTCCAGAGCTCTGTGTCTCCAGAACTCTGTATCTCCAGAGAACGGGATAATAAGAAAAGAGATTTTTTTTTTAATTAATGACAGCATCAAAGGAATTGTTGAAAAGGACTTACACCACACAATTCTCTGCTTTGTCAGGTATTGAAGATAAAAAAGAGGTGTGAGTATGTAGTGGGAACACCTGGGTTGGCTGCCTGGATTTGGCAAGGGTGAGGGGTAGGGGGTTGTTACTAAGATCCAAACAGAAGAATAGTTTTAGTTCCGAAATTGATTTCAGGTTTAAGGATAATCAAGAGAAGAGGACAACTCTCCCATAGTATAATAGGCACTATAATAGGCATGCAGCCATTAAGAAAAGTGGAATTTTTTTCCCCCTGAAATGCACTGGGTTTGGCTTTTCTTAATCCTGTGGTAATAACCCTTATGGTAGACAGTAATTTCTTCACTGCTGAACTTGATGTGTTAATTTTTCCACCCAATCTTCTACCACCCTTCATTTCCCTTCTGGTCTGCCTATCACTTCTGGTACATTTGCTCCTGCCTTCAATGACCAATGGTTAAGCTATCAAGAAGCAGTTAGTGAAACTCAGGCAGATGCCTGTAGTCTCCTTCTCCTGGCCTGGGCTTTGGAATTCTGTTGAAAATGTTCAATTTTAGATGACTTCTTCTATTAACACATGCATTTCATTGTTTTCCTAAAACCACTCAAGCTTTTCTTCCTCTACTCTTTCTGCTGATCAGGATCCCACCTTTGTTTAAAGGTCAGTTAAACGTGATGGAGTTGTGACTCAGGGAGAAGCAGCTGCAGGGTCTGTTGGTGCTGAGTGTTCCTCAGGAGCCTGAGTATTCTCACTTACGCAGCTCTACCCTGCTTCCTGCAGGAGAGATTATCTTGTCAGGTACTATCTTAATGTCATAATAAAATTACAATATACCTTATAAGACTGGTTGGCGTCTCAGCCTCGTTTACAGAGAGGTGGTGAGTCAGATGTTTCCAAAGCAGAAGTAACCATTCTAATTTGTACTAATACTTAATGAGTCCAAAAACCCCCTACATACATGTGAGTGTTCAGCACAATTCCCATGTGCATTTGCTAGACTATGCAAATAAAACACTATTTATATTATTAGTCAGGAACTAGGTGACTGGATGCAATGCAAAAATAAAGGGTTTGTGAAAGTTTCAGAGCTGGACTTGGGGAGGTAAATTGCTTATGTGCTGTATCAAAAAAAAAAGTGAAATTCATGTAACAGGGCTTTGGTTACTGCCTGCAAATATGTTTTTGGCAAGTATTTACACTCTTCTTTTTCTTCAACACAATGGAGAGCGAGTCTATATTTTCTCCCATGGCTACACTCAGGGATCTCTGTAAGGTGATAAAGGTATATTTTTGTACACCGCAACTATCAGTGAAATAAACTTGGAGTGTTTGAATCCAGATTCGAACAACTCTTAATGTTAAGAGCTCTGTGGAACTCTCTTCTGATTTATATGAAATATTAAGGCTGTAATTTATTTAATCCTTGTCAATGCAACAGCAACACTATAAAGTAAAAGCTGCAGTGAAATTGACGTTACTATCTCCTTTGAAACAAGAGAGTAATAGAAAAAGAGAAACCCCTCTTTTACTTGTAGTACACATCCAATATATGTTTTAAACTGCTCCCTCAATATTCAGGTTACTTTCCCAGGTTTTTTTGGTAAAGTGCATGCAGGGCTGGCAGGTGCAAAGGCTCTGGCAGGCTGGTGAGGCTCTGCAGCCAGAGGCTCCTATCTCTACTCCCCCAGGCAGATGATCTTTCCCCAGGAAGGGATGCCAGGCTCCTCTGGGGCCCTTGGCTCTGTTCTTAGAGGTAAGGAGCTTACAGGGAACGTTAGCCCAGGCTTGTGGCATTCCTGCAATCCAGGCTCTATGAGTTTTGGTGCATGCAAATAGAGGAGATGAACTCAAGCTCAGTTCTGCTGCTTGTTCAAAAGTTTATGGACTTCAGATTGAAAAATCAGAGCATACTGAAATTGGTCACTAAAATGTCAAGTGACTGAAGAGAGATCAGGGTTTTAGCCCTGAAAGCTTCAGTGGAGACCTGAGGACTTCCACCAGAGGTTTCCCTAGAAGAGAGCTGAGAGCAACCCCAGGCAAGCAGTCAGGTCACATTTAAAATTTAATCTGGTTGAACCTTGAGTGGGAAACAAGAAGTGAAAACTGTCAACTATGCCCAGATCCATTCAGATCACTTCTAGGGACAGTTTTGATACCAAATTATCCTTGTTATGCAAAGTTCCTCACCAACCGGCTGGTTCCCAGTTATGCATGGGGAGAAGCGGTGGCCACATCTGCTTCCCGTTTTGCCGTTTCGGAGACGAGCCATCTGTTTGGCCTCATCCCGAACAGCCTGCTTGGGGCTGATTAACTTCCTCACCCCCACCAGCCCCTGGCTCACTGTCTGCTGCAAGGTGTAGATTTTTTTTCTACTTTTTTTTTTTCTTTTTGCTTCTCTAACTGCTCATAAACCAGAACCTTCACTTCTCTCCCAAGGGACAGGAAGGCGTTGGTTTGTGTGATTTGCAGCCGCCACCAGCGGCAGGAACAGCAGCAGCTGCCCTCTATCAAGCACATGTTTCATACGTGTGGTCAGCACAGATAAAACCAGGAATTGTTCCATGTCCTGGGATGGCTTTAAAGCAGTGAGACCTTTCTCTATATGAAAAGAAAGAAAAGAAGTTGTAATATTAAATGCAGCAGAAATCTCACTGCAGTTAACAGAGATCTGTTCATTTGGCAAGAGCAGGGTTTCAGTCATGGTTGTGCAGCCTTTTTTTGTTTAAATGTGATTAACTCCTGCTGCCTGAAGCCTGGCTTTGGATTTCTCGCTTCCATCTATCCCATTTTGAGTGAAACTTTGCAAATTTTTGTCCTTCCTGTTTTCTGCATGCCTGTCTTCTGGCCATTACAGCAGGATTTCAGAAATGCTGCGTGTCTGCTGCTGCTAGTGGCTTCAATTCAGCAGCCCTGAAAAGTCACACTCTGTGTGGCCAAAATAAGGAAGCATCAAAACTTAAAATTTAGAAACTGGGATAATGGATGTCCTGGTAAGATTAAGATTTGTGTTGCCTTCCACAGGCCAGATCTGAGGAATTTTTGTCTTTTATGATACGTTTTGACCATAATTTGTTTTCATGTACAATTTTCCTTCCAGAAAAGAAGCTTCCTGTGTTTCATGCTGGTGGACACAGCCTGGCTGGCCCATAGCGGGGAGGGGTGCCCTGGAGATCTGACCCACAAGACAGGCATGAACAGTTTGTCCAGAAATCAAATATTTCGGTTTTCCAGTTGCCACATTTTCGGTTTTCAAATTTTCAGTGCTGCTGCTGAAATGTGAAGCTTTCAGTGATAGCTTTTCCTCTATTTTTGACCATCTCACAAGCTGACAAAAGCAATGCAATATCCTCAGTGTATTGGCAAAGTCAGGAGCATTTCTAACTCCTTTTCCCCATGTAAGATGTTAAGTGATTCACATACACACACACACACACACACACACACACACACGTACACACGTACACACACACACAAAATAATAAAAAACCAGGAAATTGTTATATTATCAGATCCACGTGCTCCAGGTCTGGCTATTTCTCATTTTGGTATCTCTAAAATACTGATGTGTCTTTTAGTGTATTTATTGATTTCAAAAACATTGTTTGTTGAGCACAGGTTAATGCCGTTTTGGTGGTTTGATGCTTATGCATGGATTGGGAAGCCGGTCTGGGCACTCAAGGCTGAAAATACTCACCCCTGGTAGCTGTAGGTTTTGTCTGTATAACAGTTGGTATCTTGGCACCTGCTGCAGTTTCTGATGTAATTTAATCAAGCTATTGGAGTAGGGAAAAATATAAATATGTTGATTTGAAGGAAGTCTTTGAAAAGTAATAGATAAGAGACCCAGAAGAGATTTTTACGTACACAAACTTGAATTTAAATCTGTGCATGTCTCCAGCTCAAGGATTTAAGAACACTGATAGAGAATATTACATTTGGTCTATTTGTGTGTTTATTATTATTATTATTATTAAACAGATCATATTTGTTTTGGAGAAAAGTCACCAGCTGAAACAGAAATTTGTAGTTTGTTTCATTTACTGAGAACCAGCTATGATGGGGAACAAAGAAATTAGGATGTTAGCTCCTTCTTATATTATGTAGTCATAGTTTATGATGAAACTATACCACAAAAAGTTAAGGAAGTTAAGGAAAATTTAGATTTTGGGAACTTGTAAAAGAATTAATTGCAATACCATTAGGGTTTGTTTTGGGGTTGTTTTTTTTTTTTAATCTCATTTTGTTCATAATAATACAGTTTAACAAATGCAAATATTTCTGAAATTTTATAAATGGTGCCTTTTCTGAGCAAAACACTGATTTTTGTTTGCATTAAATATGTGATGTGAAATTTACTGTGCTGGAATCTGAAGGAAACAGGGACACCCGCAGAGAAATCACCTTTGTTATGGCAAATAGTAGAAATAATTTCTCTGTGTTTTATTTTGAATTACCATGACTCTACATGCAGAAGTAATTGTGTTCTGTAATGACTCCGTCTGGCTGGTGGGAGGGAAGGGTGCGAGGAGAGGGCTGGAGGGGAAGCGCTTCTCAAAGTCGGCTGCTTGCAGGACCTGGGTGATTTGGATGGACGGGGATATTCTGGATAGCAGGTGGCCAGTTCAGGACCTGATCTTCACTGGAGCTGGCTGAGCAAGGCTGTCTCACGTAGGGGGTGAGTGCAGGTTGGTGACACAGCCTGGCTTTTTTTGGCCATGGATGTTGGATTGCAAAGGCAGCATGGATGGACTTCATGGTGCGGGGACAGCATGGATGGACTCCCCATGGGGCTCTGCCTACCTGCACCTCACCTTACTCTGCGTTCCCTCCCACACAGGCACCACCCCACAGACACTGGAGCCTCCAGCTGTGCCCAACAACTCCTTCACCCACGAGGAGAGCGACAAAAAATATTCTGGGGCTTGGGGTTTTTACTTTGTTCTCTTGTCTCAAAAGATACGTCTCAGTTTGCAGACATAATTTAATAACATTTCCAATTTTTATGAAATTTCTTTTTTTTTAAATACAATATTCTCAAAGAAAATGAAGTTACAATATAAAACCACAGCAAAAAAAAAAAAAGGTGTAAATACCACTTTTTCTATTAGAAAAGGCAGTGCCTGGGGAAGGAATGGGAAGCAGTTATTTTTTACTTTTTTAAAACAGATATAAACTTAAAACCACTCACATATTTACTCCTTTTAAAGGTCAACTAAGCCATATCAGGGTATTGCACCATAGCAAGAAAAGAGAAAAAAGGAGATTACACTAAACTTTTCTGAGGGCACAGTTTGTTTCAATGTACACAGACACAACATCCTATTTTCATGCCATCCTTGCATATGTTCATAAATAAAATTACTGAACCACTCATTTCTAAAGAAATTTTAGACAATTTGTGCAAAAGAGAGAAAAACACTGGGAAAAAAGCAAACCTAAAAAAGCCCTTTAGTGAACAGAGAATGCCATTTGCTCTGCCTTTAGACTATGCCCTGATACACTGTGTCTTAATACACTTACTTATACTACTGTACTGTTTATTATACAACATCAACATATTCTGATATAGTATAAATAAGAAAACTCCAGAGCCAGGCAACTAACCCACTGTGAGTGACAGTGCATCATCATGTCATACAAACCATTTTAGATATATATACACATATAAATGTATATTAAAATATTAATGATACACAAAGCTGCCGAGAGGGCATGTGCATGTCGACGAGAGGAGAGACACAGACTCAGACATGTGTGTGTGTGCACAGAGATGTGGTGAAGGTAGCAAACCTACCCAGGAATCAAAAATCACCTTTCAAAGCTGTTTTTGAGGTACACTTGAACCCCTCTGGAGCTGTGCTTGTTTACACAGTTCGTGAACGTGGCTTTATTTGTGTCGGTTTTTGGTAAGAGCGAAGAAACAAAACCACCTGAGTGAGCTTCTGTCCCTCTCCCCTGTGTAGCTGGGGGAGTCTTAAAATGAAGGGTGGAAAAAAATTACGACATGGGGTATATAGTGACCTAAATCTAAGAAGAACAGGAAGGAGGTCTAAGAGCAATAAAAGCAGAATGTTTCTGTACAGCCAATGTCTGATTTTGCACAGGACATTGCAGCAGAGCTGGGAAATTACTTTGTCCCCTCTCGTTCAGCATCAATCAAAATAGGAGAGGGGTAAGAACAGCTGAATATATCCCTACCAGCTATGAAAAATGAACCCATTCCAACCGTACTTAAAGAAAGGTAAAATTTAAAGGAAACTCATCCATGTAAGTTACCCCCTGGAAAGTCCTCTTCATATCATTCCTATACAAAATATTTGGTAACACCTTGTTGCCAGGTACAGTCTGTCTTGAAGCTGAATGTGTAGCAGGCATTGAGGACAAGACTGTGGCTGGGGCATGAAAGTGGCCAGGGATTCCTTGTGCCCACCCCTCGTGCAGCCTCTTGGGCTGGAAGGTAACAAGCAATAAAGTCTCAGTTAAGTTTTAATGCGGGAGTAGAGGGTATCGATAAAGTCCCTTCAGGCAACCAAGTTCTAATGTGGGAATAGAGGTGATGACCTTTGGGTCTGTAGTTTACACTGCTCATTTTTAGGGGATAACATGTACTAGTAAGGTGTTTTCCCTGCTGTGGGTATATGCACCAGTCTGTGGGCATTGATACACAGCATTCACCTCTGGTGACAAAGCCACTGCACTGTCAGGCTCTCCTGCACGCTCAGTGTAAAAACACTGCCGTGCGCACGTGTCCAGTGAAGCAAGTGCCTTACAGCTGGCATGAACAGCCAAGGCTTGAGGTTGTACAAGCACACATTTGTGATTCATTTTTTCATCAGTGTCCTTCCTCAGCTTCAGTGTTGTTGCTCCTGACCTACACCTGCAAAAGTGAAAGCAGAAGAAGGAACTTGGCATGCCTGTAATAGTATGTGTATATAGGAAATGTATATCAAATATAGCTGCAAGTGTAACATCAGGCCACATTGGCCCAAGTACAAGCCGTTCATGCTCCCATCAAATCTGTTTCATAGTAAATACATGTGCTTGCATGCACTTGTGAATGGAAAATGTGTAAATGTATGACAAGACTGCTAGTCTTGCTGGGTATTTGATTGTGTTTATTGCAAAATATCCATTCCTTATGCAGAGTGGAAATATTTATACATTAAGTTAATAAGACAGGTTATTTTTATGAATGTTGCCCAGGAAATATTGCAGCACCAATGACAGATCTTTATGCAGCTGCAAAAATTTTATTTTTGCCCAGTCTTACAGCATGAGGGTGTTCAGGGAGACAAATGAAATACTTGGAAGAGGAAGCTAAGTAGAAGCTTTAAAAAAGAGTTTTTTTATGAGATGTGTTTGGGGTTAAAATCTATTTGCCACAGAAGTTTTGATTCTAAGTGAAGCTACAGTACCTGCAGCAGAACCCACCATGGAGAAAGCTTTTGGTGGACTTCTCTGCACTCTGCAAAGTGCTGCAGCCTCTGGTCTCCATTCTGCAAAACCCAACATTTTTTATACCTTAAGATTAGTTCCACTGAAGTAAAAGTAACTGAAAGCACTTAATGAAATGACTGGTTGGATAGGAAGTAAGGGCTCTCCACACCTTTGTGGGCCCTGGTCCCTCATTAAACGGCAAATGCCAGGAATAAAGAAGATGGCTGCAAATTTTGACTGGCTGGTTTAATTCATCTCAGTGCTTTAAAAATAATCAAGTGCAACACTTACGAGTAGAGCCACAAAATTTACAAGAGGACACCTTCTGTGCAAGCAAAATGGGATTTTTTTTATATCTAAGAGAGGTACTTTTGGATATTTTTCCAGACAGTTTAAAAAAATGAAAATTGTGCTTAAGGAGACTCCCCACACATATATCTATCTACTTTCTCAACTATACATCATACTTTTCTAAATAACAAAAACTTTAACGAGAAAGAAAAATTAAATACATTGTAACTTTTATATGCAGAGAAAGGAGGGGTTGCTTAACAAAAAGTGGGGGTTTATTGGATAGGAAGAGAAAATATTTATTCAAAGAAGAGCCAACAATACCCTTTTTCTATACATTAAATGCAATTCATACTTCACAGAGTATATTACAAGGGTGTTTCTTCTATCTTTTGCATTCCTGCTTGCCTGCCTAGTGACACAAGGCATGTTGTGATGTCAATACCAGTAGCACCCTTTCAGGCGGAAATGTTCTACTTCTTACCACCAAAGCAACTCAGAACCTTCTGGCTGGGGGCATCCTGTCCCACCCCAGCTGTCCAGGAAGTCATCTGAGATGGGGCCCTCCATCTTCAGTTGAGTTCAGTCTTCTCAAAAGAGTCAAATAATACCAGAAATCAAAAAACACACATCTGGTAGAAGAGCCCTATGCTCAGGGTGTTAAGAAAGAACCACTGGCCCCTGTTGCCTGTTGTGTCTTCATCGTGTGGAGTATCCTGCGCGTGGTTAGGAGTTCTGGCAAGGGGGGCTTGCAAGAAGCATCAGTTCAGGGAAGGGCTTTCAGCTATGCGACTACAAAAGCTCCTACTTACATTACTAAAGGTTTTTGGTGATCAAACATTTTCAGTAAAAACTCATCTTAGAAAACTGAGTTGCAATGCATGCTACCAAAACGAAATCCCTGTTCTTGTGGGAGAAGATTGCTGAACTTCTGATTCTCTTGTGACTTTTACTGTGCCAGCTGACTTTTGCTTTGTTGCTGTCACGGCTCATGTGGCTCCAGTAAAGCAGCTGTTGAGGCTTGATCTGTGCCAGTGTTTTAACCCATGTGGAAACGGTGCTCCCCTCGAGTTATGTGGGAAGAGAATTCGTACCTGTCCTGGCTGTGGTAGCCACACATGTTGCATTCAAAAGGATCGCGGAACCCGTGGCAGCCCATATGGATCGTATACATCACGTGATCCAAGAAAAGGACTCGACAGTGTTCACACTTGTAAACTCTTACTTGCTCCCCATTGCTGCTGATCACTTTGAAAGCATCCTGGGAATTGTCAGTACCCGCTCTCAAGACATCGTATTGTCTGTTTTCTTCTTTTATAGAGATGCCATTTCTTGCATGGGCACCTATGTGGTTTGTCAGGTAGATCAAACCACTGCGCTCCTCATTATTGCTCTCTGTATCTGTTGAGTCTTGGCAGCTGTTGCTGGGAGAGACATCTCGTTCAGAGGAGACAGACTTGGCTTTGGAAAGCAGCAACAAGTTTTCCACTGCACTGTCCTGAGGGAGGTTGGAGCGAATCTGATTGTCCCCGAGAGGTTTGTGGAGCTGATACATGGGGCTGATGACGGGCACCACCTCGGAGCCACCTGGAGGTGTCTGGACGAGGGGACGCAGGGACTCTGCCCCCAGGTAACTGATGGCGTTGTTGATGGCCTGGTCGATCACGTGCGTCTGCATGAGTTCATTCTCCTTCTCGTAGTTGATGCTGGCATCGTATGGAAGATCGGGCAAACATTTATCACCTGCAGTGAAAAACAGTGAGGAGTTAGAGGGCTGATTTCTACATAATTAAGGAAATGAATATCATGGATTAATAAAACAGGGAAGAAGAGAGTTGACCGAATCCACCTCTGAAATCCACCTGAGGTATTCACAGTTCTCTAATGCAGCTGCTCAGAAAAAGGGTGGGTTGGTGGTTTTTTTTAGCCTGCAAAATAATTTGAGGGCTTTGGAAAAGGAAATGGATGAAAGAAATTCTTGAAATAATTATACAGGGACTCATGGGAGCTACAGATCTAGTGCTTTGTCATGTCTTTCTCCTTTCTAACTGGCATGCCTCATCTGCCTCCTACAGTGAGCAGAGGCACTGCCTTTGTGGCTGCTGAAGCCAGTGTGCCAGCACAGCCACAGCGAGCTTGGCCCGACGCTTCAGAGCATGAAGCAAATTATCAATTTTTTTTCCTAAATTATTACATTCTTAGACTGGAAATCGCATGGTTTAGTTTTAGACTTTCAGTTTCTTAGAAATAACCCACACCAGCAATGTGGTCATATATATGTCATTTTGGAGAAAAATCAGTAAGAACTTTATTTTTTGTATTGCCACCATCCCCACACACCTAACACAAGCCGTGTTAGACACATTACCAGAAGCTACTCATGTTCCTAAATATTTTGTGTCAAAAAGTTTTTGTGTATGGGAGTAACCAAGAATCACGGAAAAAAATTTAAATGCATTTGTAGTTGGAGCATATTTTTCCTACAAGTTAGAAAACCCTGTCTAGAACAAGATTATTTGTTACTGGTAAGTTTGATTCTGATGGGATGCCAAAAGTAAGAGGTAACTCTATAACTTTCTTTTTTTAAAAAAATCAGACTGCACTAATGTATATTTAGCTGGATACCCCAGTACTGAACATTGAGTTTCACTACAATTTCCCCCAAATTGCTGGACAGACAGCAAAACATAGAAGGCAAAAGTTAGGAGTGGAAAAAACTGTTCAAATGCACAGATGCTGATTTTATGAACTTGAGCAGTCTTTTCTAACAGTGTAAACCATCAAAGTTATTACCAGGCCTTTAATAAGTTCATGCAAATGTAAAGAGTTAAAAGATTTTCACAGGTTCCTATGGTCTACCAAGAACATATTGTTGATAGTCTGGATGGATTTTCTAGCTCTTCAGATCTTGGGAAACACTAAAAGCCACAAACATCTCTATGAGGTGCTGTCACCATTTCCTAATCAACATGAAATTTACTGGTAGGTCTTGGAAAGTCCTAATTTGTCAAAAGAAATGCTAACAGAAGCATGGAAATTTTACCAGAAGATCCGCACATTAATTTATCAACAATTTCCCACCCAGTTTCTACTCAGATTGACCATTCAAAGTCAGTGAAGAGACCAAAAACCTTCTAGCATGACACTTTTGCAATGATGGGGGCTAAAGTGTAGGAAGTCCTGCGGTCTACATTTCCCACAAGATATGGTTTCATACCAGTTCCATGCTCTGCAAGCAGAGAAAGAAATACCCTGAGCATTGCATAAGTTCCTATAGGGGATGTAGGGTACAGACACCTTCTAGCTGCTGTGCTACACAAGCTTCCAGTTCCTCTTGTTTTCTTTCCCAACCATTCTGCCAATTTGGGCTGCATTCTTTTTTATTCCAGATTTATCCTTTATAATGCTATAGTTTTCAGGCAGAGTTCCATGCTTAAGATTCAAAACAGGCATTGTAAAAGACTCTTGAATTAAATACAGAAAAACTCTCCTAATATGAATGTATACACTTTATTCAAGGAGGAAAAAATGAAGTCAAAATCATTCCTATTCCATGGGCACTGCATACCACTGAAAAGTGGGACTGGTCTTCATTATAAACCAAATTTTGGGCATCCAGAAAGCATGATTTTAATATCAGTTTCTTGGGTAGTATTTGCTTTATGTAGCATAACTAGTTGGTAGTTGTGCTGAGAGGATCAAGTGTTCATAAGAAAAATTTGTTTCCAAGTGAAGTGTCTGAAACAGACACCAGAGTTAGGGTAGGCAGGTACCATTTCTATATCTGGGCAATGCAGGAGTACTTGCACTCATTAAAAATAATAGCTCATTTCTGTGGTTATTAGAGCATAAGTAAATTAAACTGCTAATGGTTTGATGCACTTCAAGGTTTGCACTGCTCAGGATTCTGCAGCAGGTACTTAACCAGTAAAAATGCACTCAGTCCATGTGGGCACCTTTAATTCTTTTAGTATTTTTTAATCCCTCTCTTTGCTGCCTATTCTTTTAAACATTATAACCATATGTTAACCTTTCATCCAGTTCTTACTCTTTGCTTTGGATGGCTCAATTGTTTAGGGTTTGGGAACTATTCCAGTTTGGAATACAGAGAGAATTTTACAGGTAACTGGCTGAATTTGGAGAACAATCTCATTTTTGAAAGGAAATTAATTTAGTCTTGAGAAAAACTAGTGAAACAGAAGACACTCCTTCCCTTATGTGAAGGATGCTATTTGCTCCTTCTCCGTGGAATTCAGCACGGGTATTGGGATGACATGATAATCTACAGAAGCAATAAATGTGTTTTAGTACCCAAAAGCTCTCCTCACTGGCCAGCCCAATCTTGCGTTAATCAGGAATTTTTCTATTGTATGAAGCAGCAGGTGAGGATTGAAAAGGAAAGGATTTGGGAGCATTTTCTTGTTAGAAAGTTTTTCCTTTTGAAGGTTAGCAAATTTCCATAAATATCTGCTGTCAGTAGGTTGTCTTCCTAAACTGAACCCTGAAAAGCTGACAGGAACCTCTGCCCTCCTAAAACTCATAGTTAAACTGGCTGTCTTTACTGTTTCTCAGGGTGAACTGAGAAAAAGAACGAAATAGCCAGTCCACACCCAAGGATACATTCCATGTAGTATACTTGCTAGTACTTCTGGTCTTCCTGGAACTTTCATAGAGTTAGTATCTTGCCTAATGAGAACAGTTACTAGACTGTCTAAACTAGTCTGGTTGGCCTTACATATCTATATAATAGTTGATATATTTTTGGTAACTATCTCTACTACAACTTTTGCCCTTTTAAAAGCATAAGTATTTATTATCCTTGACTACCTCCTAGAATTGTTGTCTTTGGACTTGAAAAAAGCCTTGGAATTTAATTTAAGCTTTTGTTGCACCTCCTGACATAGCTGAAACTCTGTTGTGGTGAATGAATTAATATAAAACTCCCCTTTCCTTGTCTAGGAAATACTAATTTTCCTTTCACTCCTGTGTCCTTGTTGAAGAAATTAGACATGCATTTTCTGTCCTATAAAATGGTCTCTTTTTTTTGCCTTGAATTTTGACTGAAGACCTTCTTAATGTATATTTTGTTTCAAAGACTTTATTCTGATTGTCTCCTGTAGAAAAATATTTTTTAAAATGTACAGATAATTAAAAAAGGACCTAACTAGATAGGAGTATATGCTGTCCTCTGATCTCCCATGTTTTTATTTATTGAAGACTAACCCTACATAGCTGACAAAATATTGTCTATGGGTCTCACAAAACTGATGTAATCCCTACTTAGCACAGGCCTACTAAATAGAACAATATGTGTAGCCTTCATATTTACAGGCTTAATGTCAAATTTTTCATTGTTAAGACAAGAATTCCTAGGTGCAAATGGGCATGAAGTTTTTGCATCATTCATAGAATGTACCCAAAGGTCCTTTCATTTAGGTACGTTCTCAGACATATCAGTTTGGGCTGTAAAATAAACAGATTTTATCAAAGGGTGAAGAATATTACCCAGTCTGTGTTCAGCTATTCACATATTCTTTCAGAAACACCAATATGCCCAGATCTGAATGTCACTCAAGAATTCAATAAAATAACTCTGAAAGTGTGGTCAAATGCTATCCCAATTGGAAACTTCTATTCCTATCTTCAGGTTCTTAAGGCAACTTCAAGAACCTGTCCAGATTTTTTAATGATCTGGTCCATAAGCTTTTAAAAAGACAGGAAAAGGACTTAACATTGATCTCCAGATGTGGAAAATTAAACATGCAGAAATTTATGCTGGAGACATTATTTTTTTTCTCCCAACACATCTCTGTATCTGCTTCTATAAAGATACTTATTGTTAATTTAGCAAAACAAGTAAAATTATAAAGCAAAAGTAAAAATGCTGTGGTTTTTTAGGGGGCTTTGTTTTATTTTATTTTTAGGAGACAGCAAACGTTTAACTCTTACCAACAAATTTCTGAGGCATAGAGCTCTTACGTTTGGCGACGTTACTTGCTAGTCTATCCAGCACGAGGGCTCTTTCTGACCCTATCTTGCACAGGTCTTCAGCCATTTCACTCTGGTTACTTTCGTCTTTTATGACTGAAATCAAATGACATCAGAAGGGTTAGGCAGGTTCCATTTTAATGGAACTGTTTTCTTAGGTTGTTGTTTGTCAGTCAATGTCTTTTAGCTCCCAAGCAGCTGGATGAAGGAGCTCAGCAGATGAGTCACAGGACAATTCTGACTCTCGGTAACAAATTCCCTCATGCTGATTAATCTATGTACATGCTCATGTTTTCCTCATTTGGGACACAAAAATGAGATAGCAGCTACAGGGTTTCTGCCTGTATGTCTCATAATCACTCCACCCTTGTTCCGCAGCCACTCTGCATTTCTGTGTATAAATGAGGTCCTAACTTTATCCTGGACACAAAGCAGTTCATCTTTCCACTCTCCCACTGAAACCCCACAATGTCCCTCTGCACCTCTCCCAGTGAAACTCCCTGTATGATAATTGCTTCCTCAGCAGGAAAAATGGATAAACTTCTCAACTCCAGTAGTGGAAGATGTATTTGCAAGCTACGCCAACCCTTGTCTCCAGGCCCTTTTATCCCCCAGCAAATATTTCAATACTTCCTTGATGCTATTTTAGACTTTAACAATTTCAATTGATAAAATCAAACCTTCAGTGGAACACTGATTTCCAATACTCAAACCTCATTCCCAACCTCCTGCTGCTGCTGACACTCTGTAGAATTAGAAGTTTAACTGTGAGGCTCTAGGAAAAGGAGACTATTTCACTTTCAGTATACTTTACTTCAGTACTTTCCTGCAGAAACAAAAGGGATGTATGAAAATGCATGGTCAAAACAATGACTGTGAAAAAGGTATGGAAAGGTATTTCTGACTTCCAGCATCTAAGAGGAAGGTGAATGCACCAAGATCACAGCACAACTGTTTTGCTGGTGGGGTCTTTTTGTTCGTGGGGTTTGGGTTGTTTTTAATTTGTTTGCCAAAGGAGAAAAAGGGGTTGATTTTACTTTTACCTGCTACTAAGATATGGACATTTTTCTTGAACTTTTGAGTTGCTATTAAAGGAAGACGCAAAAGATGATTTTTATACTTTGATTCTTTGAGCTGTTTTAATTAAGTGCCCCACTCTGCTACATTTTGCCTTCTGTGCCTGCTGAGAATTTGTTTTATCACCAGATTTACTGGTTCACAGGACCCAATACTCTGGTACCTGGGTCTTTCCCAATAGCTGAGAACACATCGTTGTGATCCAATGTTATTCTGACAGTATACCACAGCCATAAAAGGATGATTGTGAAAATTTCATTGTTCCTGAAATATATGAAATCAGGTCTGATGGATAACTGTGAGGAGCAGGTGAAGTGTCCTATTCAACAGCGTCCTGCAACCAAATTGAGGAGTATTCAACTGGTTCTTGAGTCTCTGCTGCAGCAGCACATACTCCAGTGACAGGGAGAGTGACAATGAAAATGCCAATGCCAATGACAGTAACAGGGAGTTTCACAGAATTATGTTCCAGCCCCATAAGACACTAAAGATTGTGACCAATGCAAGAAATGAGAAGAATTTGGTCATGAAGGTGCAGAAGAGTAAAGGGAATACCCTTTACTGGTATGGTACATAGCCACCATTGAATAAGCACACACTAGCATCTTGCACTGGGCAAAGCTTCCAGGTACCACCTCCGGAAGAGACGTACGGAGAATGTTTTAAAGCAGACATTCAACAGGGACACAAAAGACTGAATTTTTAGTTGAAAGTTGAAATTATCAAGAAATATCTGTTTAGGATATAATAATATTCCTTTTCTAATCAGTTCAAGACAGGGTGAGTCATGTATTCAACAGTCAAACTTTTAAACTTCTAAAACTGTTATTAAAAAAGAGGGCAAATTGAATTATGTACTAATCCCCAGCACTTGCAACTGAAACTCTCTGAAATTTGCTACCAAATGGATAACTATTTATTTATAATTTGGTGTCTGTGAACTGAAAAAAAAAAAAAAAAAATATGTTTTCAAACAAAAGCTCCCAATGGCTGAATGAACTGTAGTTGACTCTTTTAAAACTTCATAAACTACTTCTCCTGTTGTTTTATATAAGCCTGGTAAGACTTCAGCACACTTCCACTCAACTCAAATGCAAAACTCCAGATAATATCTCTACAAGAAGAACTTCACATAAACAGTGAGATTATAGTCCTCTAAAATAAGAATTTTGCCATTAAATTCATCAGGTTCCAATTTTGTGTTCTATTTCCTTCCCTTAAAAAGAGAAAACGAAAGTTAAAATGTAAGTAAAATCTCTTGTTCCTCTTCTTACTCCTTCTTACTCTATCTTTCCCTTATTTAAGTTCTTTCTCAATTGCATTTGTTAGATTTACAAGCTGATGGAAAGCTTCTACAAGTTTTGGTCCTTTCTACTGACATTTCTTCTATGTATACTGCAAAAAGTATTTTAAAAATGCTGTAAGAAGCAATCCTGCTGTGCCAGAATGTCAAATCAGATGCTCTGGCAGATTTTTTTGCACCAACTTCTTTTGAGGCTGGGGGGAAAAAAAGGGTCTGAATAATGGCTCTAACAGATGCAATCACACCTTGAAATAGTATAACTGTGATGTTATAGCTACTTGCTTTTCTAGATATATCATAGAATACAGTAAAATTCACAGGACATCCTCTCATTCTCAAACTGTTTTTCCTACATTTTCATCATACAAAATACTAGGAAAAATGCCGGGAAGTTTTGTTTGTTAGAACTGTAAATAATTGATTTGTTAACTGAAGACTAAATTTCTTTAAGAGTGAAGTCTTTAGCTGAATATGAGGTCTAAGCCCTTAAGTACATCAATTTTTTTCTAATTTGCAAAAGCAGTCCATTATGTCAAATATGGAATTTCATTATACTTTCAGTATATACAAGAAGAAGTGATTCTTTGAAAGCATTAATTAATTCCTCAAATTTTTATCTCACTGAGTTGTTAGATATTTAGTTGTAAGCTAGTGCAAGCTCTCCTGTCAGGATTTGATATAAACAAGGATCAATCTCTAAAACTGTTTCATTTCTTATTAAAGTTTATGATTCCTGACATCAGTTTCATCTTACTAAGACTTTAGTAGTAGTTCAGCTACTCATTCACGCTGATTTTCAAGTTCAATGTGCAGGCATTTAAATTCATGTGCCAGACACTGAAGACTGAAATCCCAAACCAGAATATTTGCTTCTAAATCCTGTCACCTCTTTGAGAAAGAAGTATTGTTGCTTACTGTATATTATTACATTGAGGTTTTCTATTCATATATTCTCCAACTCCTCAATAAAATTAGAAGGGGCGCTGCTCTAACATGCTGTCTGCAGAAGCATCTCAGTTGTATTCACTGCTATCATTATGTGCATATACTTTACATTATTTGATAGCATGTAAAAACATATTCAGGTTCTGTACAGATCTAAAATATTAAATCAAGCATCGCTGCAAATAGGGCAGAGAGAACCTTCCTTTTTTTGTCATTTGACAAACTAAATAACATATACTGACAGGATTAAAAAGGTATGCAGGAAAGGGAACTTACTGGCTGGGTTTAAACTCCACCAGAGAAGCTGGATCTTCTCTATCTAAAACTGCACATGCAAGAGGACGTTGTATGGCTAATTGCTGTGATCAGTCTCATACAAGTCCTCGGGATCTTTGTTAAAAAAAAGTAATCCAAGCCCCAATATCTGCTTGCTCTCTTTCTGGGCATAGTTTTTTTGATATTCTCCAAGAAACGGACTTTGCCTTTATCATTACACTAGTCTCAACACAGGTCCTTACCTCCCCCCAGTTTCCTTGTAAAGGGAAGCTTGGGAAGAAGGCTGTCAACAAGTTATTAGCTGTTCTGGACTGTCTCAAGTCAAACTGCCTAAATTAAATATCTCTGGCTTTATGTCCTCTTGCTTGGCAGAGTGAGATCACAGCCAGATAGCTCATCCTTGTTAGATGAGTTGGTCCCAGTGGTCAAGTAAGCCCTTTAAGCCGTGCCTGGGAAGGGGAGGAGATGTGCAGTGCAGAAGATTCTGCAGCCCTACCTAGAACACCAGCGTTAAGTCTTTATTAAGAATACATCCTCAAGTGTATTGCAATATAGGTCTCCAAGAGAAGGCGTGAGGTGATGTAGCCATATTGTCTTGAGATGACAAACTGATGTATTCCAGGCCTTGCAAGTATTTTGCTATGTTTGAATTGTACTTTGACTTTTTATTGGAGCTAAACAAAGCGAGACAACAGCCAAATGTTTATCAAATAAAGAATAAATCCAGACATAGTATCATACATATGGGGGATGTGTGTGACTCCCCAAAGCAAAAGTTGCCACAAATGGTACTACTGATTCTTTTGCACTCCTTTATCCACATTCATGACAGGACAGTGTTATTCCCCAAACGGACACTTTTATTACCTGGATAGATGCTGCTTGAGAGATTCATGGTCTGAAGGTAGTTATGGCAGCGTTCTTTATGTTCTTCCAAAGAGCTGCGCTGCTTGTAACTGCGACCACAGTATCCACACTTATGGGGTTTGCCAACTGGAGAAAACACAATTCATTATGAGATTCAGATGAGGCATTCAACAGCATATTAACAATGGTAAGGACAAGAGATAAAAAGCCCATCCCAAAAATAAAGCCATGCTGCGGTGAAGGAAGATTTTGTCAATTTAAAAAATCTAAGTGAAAAACAACTAATGGAAAACTGGTCATATATCTTTACATCAACAGGCCAATTCTATGGGTGCTGCAAACTGATTTTAGATGATTCAGATCAGATAAAGACTGTGACATTAAATCTTTAAAAACAGCATCTACACAGGTTAGAAACTGAGACACCTTCAAAGGTCTGGGAGCAGTTGTTTTAGTTTCCAGTTGCACAGAGACTGCCAGTGGATGTACTGGTGGTGTAGAGACTTGCCTGGCTGGAGGTAATTTCTGGTGTAAAGAGAACCAGCCCAACTATTTAAAGACAATCTTAGATTTTATGTGTTTTCTGCTTCTGGAAGTTCAAGAGAAATGGCACGACAATTTCTTTTCTGTATTACACCAATCCAGATCTAGCTAGTTCTAGGAATTTTTCACCAAAAATACTGTTCTATGTACTTCTGGACTTGAATTTTCTGTCTTAACATTACAAGACTGTCACTTTATATGTGATTTCACAATTTTAGATGGTTACACAGTTTAATTTCTGAATTTTATTTACAGATTAGGTGAAAATCAGATTCAGGCATCGAACTTGTTTTATAATGTATTGGTGTCAATTTGCCAATTTCAGGAACTAATCATTATCTGTAATTAAGCATTGTCTCTTTAACTACAGAATCCTCAGAGTTTGCCAAGAGTGTCTAGGTGCAATTCCGTGTATATATATATATGTACATGAAAAGCTATGTTTCAAATTGTGCATCCATAAAAAGCAATAACAACAAGGAAGAGGGAGGAAAAACGCTTTTTAAAATATGTGCTTTCCTCAGTCAGGCTGGGAACAAACAGGACAAATGGAAATTATTTTGGAAATTTGGGATCAACTCTAAGGATCTTATTATTCAATGCGTGTGCTAGAGAAGAATTTCCCTAATTTTTTGGAGCACAAAAAAATCACTTTGAGAGTTCCCCTTCTGCCACCCAGAACCCAAAACCAACTTTCATGAGTAACGTTACCAGTGTCAATTCCAGCAATGTGTACTGGAGGTCTCCCATCCAAATAGCAATTTGCATTTGCAGCTTAGCTTGGGAAACTAGATGAGATGGCACTCTGCTTTTAAAGGCACTTTAAATGTACTAAATTGGTTTTACTTCACAGAAGGTATGTGACTATGGCTTCTGTCAAACAATAAGAGGTTCATGGTAATGGGAAAGTGCAGCTATTCAAAAATATTTATTCATATCTCCATATTACTGTTGAGACAGACACTGAAAAACTCCATCAGAGTCCTCTTTTGTGGAAGATTATTATCTTTCTTTCTCCCACCCTCTCCCTTTTCCCCACTCTCTCTTTCAGAGTACTTGTAATAACAACGTGCAACAAATAACTCCTGTTAAATGCTGTAGGCAGTATACATTCCTTAGGTCAAGGATGAATACAAGACTGTGTTTCAACTTTATATTATCTCTGACCCTAAAGCATTCATCAACTTAAGTCATGTTCGTACTTCCATGAAATGGATTACTCACATGAGCCTTGTAAGATGAAACCCTAATACAGCAACTTTGAATCAGCCAAGAAGTATGGGAAAAAACCCAGTTCTTCTGGTGAAGGGTTGTGAGTGTGACGTGTTTAGTCATTTCTTTGCTGCTAACACGCTGTAGCCAGCTCACAGCTTGGTTAACCCCAGGATGGGGCTACTCAGCTCCACAGGGTGAGAAGAGATCTCAGGCTTGGTGGCCACCCCCATCTCCTCAGCGGGCATGGTGATAAACAGCCCTGGTTATTCCCAAACCTTCACTTACCTGAGTGAGTCCTCAGGTGTCCCGTGAGGGCATCCCTGCGGCGGCAAGCGTAGTTACACAGGTGACACTTGAAGGGCTTTTCACCTGAGTGCAGCTTTATGTGGCGCAGAAGGTTGCCCTTCTGGGTAAAGGAGGCTCCACATTGATTGCACTGGAAAGGGCGTTCTCCTGTGGGAAGAAGGAGAAAATATGTGAGAACAAAAAAAACCTTATGTGGTAACAAGAGAAGGATTTCAGGGAGAAAGTTGTTTTCTCACTGCTGCTCTGTGACTTCCACCGGCTGCAGGTTTGATATAACATGAAGCTTTCAGACTAAACCTGCCAGTTTCTTAATGCTTCACTGGCTGGGTCAATTTGATCTGAAAATCTAATTTTTTTTTCCTAAATCAGAATGGCACATCACAATGCAAATTCAAACTCATTTAAATAAAGTGACTGCAACATTTTGTGTTGAAGAGCCACTCTTCCTGATCAGCAGTTTTGGAATAAACCAATATCCAATTTTGCATGTTGTGGCATTTGGTGGGGTTTTTAATGTGGCTTTTTTCAAAGGGTCTTTAAAATATGCCACTGAAGCAGCAAAATAAAAAGGAAACTCATTAAAAATGCATTTCAGGATCACAAGTTCATTTCAGTGTTACATTCTTATATTTAAATGAAAGGCACTTCATTATAACAGTTATAATAACTTCTTTTCATTTACATTTTCCCTGTATTTTCCCTTTCAATTTCTTCTCCATTACCTGTCTGTCCCTAAGCAGCCAAATCAGGAAAGAGACAGAGAAAAGAGAGAAAGCTAGAGAGTAAAATCACAGAAGTTAAGACAGTGCAAAGGAAGCCCTGTACTTCCATGCCTAAGTCCCAAACCTTCTTTAAGTAAGGTATGAACAGAGCAGCTGCACAAACAGGCTCTGATGGTCGACACTGGACAGATGTGGAAAAACTTGAAGAGACACAGCCTTGATTCGTCTAAACTGGTGCCTGCTATCAAGGAAGTGAATCAAAGCCTTTGCAAAAATTAATATGGCTGATGTTTGCATTTTAGTGCTGTTTAAAATAAATCTGATATTTTATTATTGGGTGGTTTTGTTTTTTTTTGTTTGGTTTTTTTTTTTTTTTTTAATTTAAAATGGATAAGGCCTTTTCTGAAATCAGTGGGAAATAAAATATGTTTCCAGTTGTACCAGACAGGAATAAAAGAAAATTTATACATAAGAGCATTCTCTCAGCAAGAACTGCTTCTGCATGCCTGTTTCTGTACAGCCCTCAACTAAGTCAAACTAGCCTTTAAAACACATTTGCTGAATTTTGTTTCTCTTGGGCATCAGTTCAATCTCGTAGTAATTATAATGCATCAATGACATTAGAAACAGCCCAGAGATGACCTGTTCTTATTTTTGATTTTTTTTTTGTGTAACAATAACATTGTATTTACGATTTCAATGCTGAAGTTAAAATACTAAACGAAAAAAAATTAAACTATTTCTTCCTTCTCACTTCAACATCGCGTATTATTTTGCACACCTACGATGACCTTTTATGTCCATATATGTGCATATATGTGCAGCATGATCATTTTTGACTTCTGGGTAATGCAGCAGAACATCTGAAGATCAATTAGACAGCAGCACTGTCCCAACCCAAAAATATGAAAACTCTGCCATCAGGGCTGGCAGCTTTAGCATTCAGCAAACAGCCAAACAAATCCCCTTTATGGCAAGGCATTTCCCTTGGTCAGTTTCAAGCAGAGAAGCATAGCGCCTGTCAAACCAAATGAGCTCACTTTCTTTGTCCATCAAGTAGCTCCGTTCATCTAACTATACCCATGTCTTGTTCAGCTGGGGTGGCACACAAAAATGCCAGCATAAGCCTTACAGGACTTTGCAATGTACTTCATAAGCCATGCACGGTATGGTTAGGGGGAAAAGAAAACAGGTAAGTGTCTCTCTACTTCTTAATCTTTGGGGCCGTTACTCAGTGCAGAAGGTGTTTTTCAGGAACAGACTGAAACAGTGAATGGAAGAAGTCAGCTCGGCAAGGCAGACACATTCAGAAGAAATAGTTAATTCTTACTAAGCAGTTTTTCTAGCATTTATTTCTGTTATTTTTTACTCAGAGGACTGTAAGAAGAGAAAACAAGAATCATAAAAGTACTCCAGAAATGAAATGTCAAGCAAAGTAAGAATGCAATGTATCTCTAGCCTACAGCTCTCCCAATTACAGGGTGAAATCTTGCACTAGGTGGAAAAGATGGATGGAGCATTTCAAATGAGACTGCTGCATGCCAAATACTTCTACAGAACTTAGGGTGGGATCAAATGTAAGGGAGCCTGCACTCACTCATGTTGCTGTAGAAGGGAAACAGTATTGTCACCAAAAGACCCTGAAGCTACGTGTAGCTTGGCTGGCCCTTGGCTGTCCATGCTGCAACTACAGGGGTGAGGAATGCCTCCTCCATGAGCCCAGCAAAACTCCCAGACCTGCCCAGATGCTGACAAGCCACTGATGGAAGGTTACTGGGTGTGGTGATACCTCCAAAAATGAGGACGGAACAGGGTGGAGAAAAAAAATACATAATTACTCTTTTTCTAAACAGTCTAAACAGTGTGTTATTTTCTCCAGGTCTGAGCAGTACATACTTGTCTTGGGCATGTAGCCATGACCAAATATAGGCCCAAGAACAAAAACTGCAATGGGACCCTGAATTCAATCAACCGTTATCACCATTGCAGTGATTTGCAAGCCTTAGTGGGAGCTTGGGCTTTGGACCACCTATTCAGTGAAGAATACCTATAATCCTAATTGAAATATTTCTCATTTCTTAAACGATATGGCAAGATCACCTAACACTCACAGACCTGCAGAGCTCTCTTTTCCTTTTCTTCTCTTCTCCTTTTTTTTTTTTTTGCTTCAATGGGCATTAATTTTCTAAATAAATTTGAGACGTTCAGAACCAAGTAACAATACGTGAGTGAACTAACTGGTGACTTAAGTTAGTGTACATATAAGAAGGCAATATATACACCTATGCACACACATACACAGATATGCACGTATATGCAGATAGATGCACAGTGAGCAAGAGAAGCCTGAATATACCCTGAGGTTTCAGCATCAGGGAGGAGTTCCTTTCTCCTTTCAAGATCTCCTTTTTCTTAAACACCAAACAAGATAGTGGCAAGCTGGAGAAGACGAATGTGCTGAAAGGGAAGGAGAGTGAGAAGAATTGGGCATCTGTGAGTTGGAATTTGCTCTGCAGATGTAAGCAACAGGTAAGGTGCTAGGAAGCACGTCAGTGCTGTACAGCTGCCTGCAGACAGGAGGGGGCAGAAATATCAGGTGCTGCTCTGCATATCTGCACTTGGCAGGTGTATTCATTAAAAGCAATTATGTCTTTTATCAGGTCAGGCAGTCATTTTATTTTGGCACTTTAGTGTGCTAGAGTTTTGTTCACTTATCAAATATTTATTTAAGAAAACCTCACTGCATATGCAGGTTTTACATGAATTAGCAGCAAAGTAATTCATTTACGAGGCTTATTCCTTCACCAGGCATGTATTGAAATGGGCTTCGACATAGTCAGTTAAATGTCTGTAATAGTATATCCCATTTCGACTTTAATTTTCACAGTGCGGCTGAAAGGAAAAGCAGTCACCACTGTTTCCCCATGACATCCCTTTAATTTAAACTACCAGCTCTGAACTTCCACTCTTCTGCCAGCCCCTGAAAAACCACCTGAGCTCATTCAAAGAGGCTGCTCAGGAGAGGAGCTGAGGACGAGGCTGGAGGGAAAGCAAAGGCATTCTTTCCATGGGAGGACCCAGGGACAAAACTTCACACCCTTTAGTTTTATTCAGCGTAAAAGAAGGGGGTCATTCTGAGCAAAGTGCCTCTTGTGGGATGCTTCCACTGTAGGCTTGAACTACATTCCCTGATTAAAAAGAAGACGGTCTAGTTGGCAAGGGAAGAGCTCTGCAAAGGGTGGAGAAATCTTCAAGTGACAATCCTTGTATGGTCGCATCCCAAGCACCCTTGGCAGGCAAACGGGTCCCTCTGCCAGGCAAGAAATGTGGGGAGCTGAAGGCCTGTGCCAGGGAAATGACCTGGCACCCAGTGAGGGGGCTCCTGGGGATATTGTCACAGGGACCAGGCAGCCCAGCTCATGCTCAGAGACAGCGTGCTGGATACCAAGGAGTGCGTGAGAAACAAAGGCAGCTGTGCCCACCACCCCCCAGCAGTCAGGTGTGTCCTCACACAGGCCGTTCAGCCCTGGTGCGAACACTGCCATGGACCCTCAGGGACCTGAAACAGCTCCTCTGATTCAGCAACAGCAGGGGTTTTTCTAACAAAAGAGCAGTTTGCTTAAACAAGCACAAAGACTTCTACCTCTAAGTCCATTTCAAGTTGCAACTTATCATTTCAACCACTACAGCATTCTCTTCAGCCTATGGGCCTGTTTAAAAGGCCTCATGTATAAGTAATTTTACGCGTTCATTTTATCAATTTTTAAAGGATCATATAACATTTAGAAAAGAAAACAAAAAAGAAAAGAAAAGAGGAAAAGAAGGAAACAATCCACCAACAACCATTTTGTTATATCCAGGAAGTAGGCTACAGCCTCTCTTCTGAGTATGAGTTATGGCTTTTCCAATAATTATCTGCTCTTCCCTGATAGAGGGATTTATCCCATGGAATTGAAGATTACTTTGAAGCAGGCAATGTAACAGCATTTCTTCTGAAGGTGGCTAACCCATGTTACACTAACAGATCGCACACTTCCGTAGCTTGAACAGACACAGTTACTGTGACAGACATTAACACTGAGGGCAATGGAACACACTCCGGGGCTTTTCATGGATCCTCTCCTTTAAACTCTGAAAGCACTTTGTTAATCTCACTACTTAGTAATTCTGGGAAAGTTATTTAAGCAAGACTGAGGATATGGTGGAAGAAAGTGTGTTCATTGGCACAACTATTTCAGTCAAATGTAACTATAAGACAGATCATTCTTACCTTAAAAATATTTTAAAATTCCCTCTTATTGGAATATTCATGTAAAAATGCCAAATCCCCAATTTATTTTCAAAGCAACTTCTGCGAAACAACCGTACAGTTCAGTTCTTCTCTTTTAACTATGAATGACATTAAAGTTCAGATTGGAAGCCTAATTTTTAGACATCTTATATCAAGCAAGGTGAGACTCACTCTTTATTTCTTCATTTGTTTCAGCCTCTTCATTTTTGGCCCTCTTTGAGACTATTCAGAATTAGAAAATTGAGGCAAGAATATTCACAGCATTGTATAAAGAAAAGCCATCCCTATGGAACACAAAATCTTTACATTTCTCTTTTAGCTTGCCAGTGGAAACACTTTAGTGCACATTTGACCTGTGACAATACTTGGTTTTACTTAATGAAACACTTAATGAAACATGAAATGTAAGTCTTTTTTGACTAAGTCTGTCAATACAGTTCTCTTAAAATATAGTTTGCCAATCACTTTCATAATCACTGATCCATAATGAGCTTTGCTGTTTTGTTAGAAACATTACAACTGGGTCAACTTCACAGTTAGCTACAAATGGGTTTTTCTTCAGGAGCTCTTAGAAATTTCTTAGAAATTAAACAAGACTTCTTTATTTTTCTTTTAAATTTGATTTCTCAATTTTTTTTTGTTTCAAACCAAACAAACAGCACAATTTCTAGCCCAATAGATGGACTTCCATGAAGAAGTCTCAATTCCTGTGCAGGCCAAAAGGATGTACCAAAATAACTGAGTTCTAAAGGCTCACCAATGCTGCATTACCTTACAAGAGGCAACATGTGCATGATACAGAAAACAAGTCTTACTTACTAATATGTGGCCAGTTCTTGTCAACTATAGGAAAAACTATGTCAGGCCTTACCAGTGTGGCTTCGTTTGTGAACCATGAGCACATTGGGACCGATGCAAATTATCCCACAGATATCACATTTTAGCTTTCCGTTAGGAAGTCGAATGCCTCCAACTCCTGACAAAGCCTTGCTGCCTGGGCCATTGTGTGAGCCATTCATTTTCTCTCCTGCGGCATCAAGCATTCGTAAATCCTCTGCACATTCTTCCCCATTCATTTCACAGGCACGCCCATTCTCTTCATCACTCTGAGTCTCTATTTTAATATTACCGGCTGAAAGAAACAATACAGGATGCCACTCAGTTTGGTTACAGAACAAATAACGTGGCAAAGAAACAATCACATGAAAGGAGTTAACTTCTAAACAGCACGTACAATATCACTATATAACAAATGCTATGACCTCGACTACAATTCTATGGGCAATGCAATGAATTTGTAACACATGGAGCAATGAACAGTGAATATCAATAAAACAAATACAAGGCATCCAGAGAGCTGGGAACCCCAAAAATATTACAAGTCTGTTTCTAGGTCGCTTTGAGATTTTTGTGTTTAAAGCTTTCATTTTGACAATCAGACTAATTGGAAAGAAACTTAAAATGAATCCACTTCATAGGGATTTGTCCAAACCAATTGTGAAACTAAGTAACTCAACTCGATGGATAAAAATGAACAGAAAATGCAACATTCTCCACTTGGCAGGAAGATTCCAAGGGTTGTACTGAATCCAGATTTTTGGTTTACAGTTCTATAGGGTAAAAAAAACCAATGGGAAAGCAGAATACAAACACTGATATAGAAAGCAGAGTAGGGAAGGATGGAAGGAAGAATTTAAGGAAATTATAGGAGTGATAGTTGTGTTTCTAGGACAGCAGGATTAGGACTGCTGAGTAATAGAAGATTCCTAGAGCCAGAAGCTTTGATTAAAAGCCAGTCAGATAAAAAAAGGTGGCTGGGAAAACTGTTACAACTTTATTGGATAAATCCTTTTTGTTGTAATCCCATAGGTGACAATTGCTTGCAGCCAGAAGAAGAATTTAGGTGTTAATTTGCCATAGCCTCACAACATGTGATAACATAGAGGCTAGTAAACTTGATCTGATATGAACACAGCAAACTTTAACATTAAGGAAAAGAGCCAAGATTCAGACAAGTTCATGCCAGTATTCACTCTTCTTCTCTCCACAGGATTGTATGATGTTTTATGTAGAAAAAAATAATCTTTGCTCTTATTGCCCTCTTTTCTAATGTGGTGAAAAAATACTTCTTCATTAGGCTGAAAAAGACAATTTCATTGCCCAAAATCTTACTTTCCATACAGTAAAACCCCCTCTACGTTCATCCCACCCCATGCCAAAAAAATAAAGGATTTACTTCAGTGGGTAGCTAAGAATATGAGGGATCTGTTTCATCCTATAAAAGTCCAGGTCTTATCCTTCTGTGGAACAACTGTTTAGTGGTAACCTCATTCAAAAGTGAAGGTGTAGCAATGTGATAACAATAAGCTATGGGCAAAAATTACCTCAAGAGACTGAAAGACCTTGATACTCCTTTGAAATGGAGAGGATTCACAAGCTCTTCTCTGATACATCCTGCAACCTCACAGGTGTCCCAGAAGGACTGCATGGATGTAGCTGACAAGAGTATCTGACTCAAAATTCTACTGGGAAACAGACGCCTAAAGGTGTTCACATTTATGAATACCGCTTGACTGGACTCCTTTTAAAAAGTCTACCAATCTAGGTATTTTAATTTTTTTTCAAGTATTGCACTTTTAATAGAAATCATATGCAAAACAGAATAAATGCATATCATAAATAGCAGATTTCCTTTAAAATTTATGTTCTAAAAAGGGGACTAATTTAGTGATATAGAAAAAAAAATCAATGAACAAACAATGACTTGAAAAGATGGTATGACTGGTTAAACAGAAGTGATTCTGCAAATTTTGTGGACTACAACCTCATACTGTTTTTTTCCCCATGGCAAATGGAAGCAATAGAAGTATTTGGCTTGAGCATATGACAAGATTTTCCACAATTTACATGAAATTTTCTTCCTTTCAGTTATAAGAATAATAAATATATATTTATACTAAACAATTATAGGCTCCTTGCCTGCCAGGGATTTGGAGAAGGTGGCTTTTGAAGAAGATTTGCTGTTGAATTAAAACAAAATACATGTGAACAAAGCAAAAAGATCAGACTATTTAAGTGCATGCAGACAAACATACATTACTCAGAAGTGAAATGACACAAACAAAAATCATAAAATTAGGAACTAGATGGAAATGCTCTGTAGTGAACCGAGTTTCAGTATACTTACTGGAAAAAGATTTGGGAATTATTGCATGAAAGTCCCTAAAGCCTTCCGCCCCGTATGCAGCTGCAATAAAGAAGGCAAACAGGATGCTGGTTTGTTGTACGGCTAGCAGTAAATGTAAAAGAAGATGGCACTATTGCTATAAGATAAATACCTAGGAGAAAGACAAAACTATCATCACAGAAACAACATAAGCAGTTTAGGATGAAGGAAGAACAGGAGAAGGACAGCTGGCAGGGGAATCCTGACTTGTCTAGAACAATTCCCATTTGTGAAAATGCCCTTTTCTTCCAAAGCAGCCAACAAGTTTTATCATGTTTTCTAGAAGCATAATGTGCTCTTGGGTATTCCCCTTGCTTGCGCATTAATTCCTGCTGAAGTCAAGAGGAACTTTTGTTAATGTGTCTCAAAAGGGTCAATGCAGGCCCCTACAGGGCAGCTTCCTCAGAGTTTATTTTTTGCCAATATGCCCTGTTTCTGTGACAGAGATCTCTTCCTTACACATCCTTGTTTCTAGTCTCTGCAGTTATAAAAAGTGAAATTGCGTTGTTTTCTTCTCACGCCTGCTGGTCTTATGCAATGGAAGAAGAGGGAGTTCAGGTTTACATATATATATATATATATATATGTATTTATTATTGTGTATATTGGCATTTTTTGTTTGTATGTCTAAGGCTTGTCCTCACAATGTATTTACAAAAACCCAGTTGTACAAATATACTATACCCTGCATATTATGAGTAGACACATACAAATTACCATGCCATTTGGGCACGCTGATACAGGTAATGCTGGAGTTCACTACGTGACATAAGCAATGACAGGGATATTGATCCAGTCAATCTTCACTAAAACTCTCCACAGCTATGTCCTGGCCTGCTGCAGCTGTACTGCTCAATGAATGTCCTCATGCAGACCAGGCTGAGTATCTGGGACGTGCATCCATTTGGCAGTGCAGTTCCTGGCTCAGTTCAGGTGCAGAGTTCACTTTGCCAGTGAGAGCTGATGGACACTGAGGGCACCTGACTCACCCTGGGTCCTCACAGAAATTTTATAGGTCTAATTAACAAACAAAATCTCTCTCTGTTCAAACTTGGTACTTCTTGCAAATCTGTCTGCTATACAAGAACTAGTGAAATGAGCCTCACTGATGCAGGAGACACAACAGGAGAGAGAAATCACTCCAGCAGAAATACTAAGGACTTTTATTAAATCTGAAAAATAGGGAAGGCAGGGTATACTTTCTTTTTCTTTTTCTGTAGGGATTTATACTGGAAATAAAAACCAACAGTGTTTTCTACTTTTATGAGAGTGATTCTTGTCCCTCCCTTGTTATAGTGGAGAAATCACTTATGGAGCAACAACGATGTGAAAAATATCTGTAAATTGTATTTTTCATGTACACTGATTAAGAATATACTCAGACTTTGTACAAGTTTCTGAAATAGTTACCCAATACAGTTCTTGTAGAAATAATTTCTGTGCACATCCATGGCTATGTACACACATATGCAGACATTAATTAGCTTTACAATAACTCATGGTAATAATTTCTCATTGACTCTTCTAACACCATTAAGAAATTACTCATTAATTAATTTACTTCAATTTGGTTGGAGCTGACCTTAAAAGCCTCTGGATTTTATTACCTTTGTACACATTATTACAATTCAGAGGAGTTTAATACAAACTCTTTTTTTCTATGGAAGGGGTGTGGAGCTCTTTGTTGCCACTGAACTGACAGCTTTCCCCCACTCCTTTTTTACCTATCCAGAGTGTGGAAAAATTACCCAAAAACAGGGCACTGGCTGGGTCCCTTGTTGCTCTCTGATGTTTACTGGGAATTTCACTTGGGATTTTCTGAAGGGCATTTGAAATTAATGTTAAAACATCTTTTGAGTATTCTGTGGCTAAAGGTGATTTACGTAAGTCTTAGGAAAAAAATAAATTGATATGTCAAAGGGAAGAGAGGTGATGATATAATTTATCATTGAAGAGCAGCGTCACTGGCTCTGCATCAGACTTGGGCCGGGACAGTCAGGAAAGCAGGATGGTATGAGAGCAGACAGCATCACACTTCCCTGGAAAGAGCTGAGCAACATGGAGGTGGAAGGGAGGTGTTTTGCAATGAGTGAAAGAGTTGATAGTGAGCAGAAAGGAGAAACCAAACAGACCTCCTGGGAAACTGGACGTAGAGGGTGGCTTTCGAAGGACAGAGAAATAGGCAGCTGGAAAAAAGATGCATGGGAACAATTAGTAATTTCTTTCCAATCCACTGCCAATTTACCTTCTCTTTTAGCTATGGGACTCCTCACAGCTGTAAAATCCTTTCAGTTTTGTGAGCCTTTGGCAATGGCACAGGTGTAAGTACCTGGGCCATAATTCCATTTGGAAGGGGGCATTCACCTCCCAAGTCATATTCTCTTCCAGTGGGACTTTAAAGAAGTCAAAAGCATTAGACCCAGTCATCAAAGGTATTTAGAGAGTAACAGAGAAAGACAAATCACACTGAAGCTTCTGAGTCATTTAAACAATAGAGTTCCCTTACTCCCTTTGGTTTTTAATGGGATTTGACCATTTATCCCAGTAAGTACTAAACTGTATCTTGTGGCATATACCTGCCTTTAAGAACTTATCCTTTAGACTTTCTTTGAAAATAACCCTGATAATTTGATTTTGTGTCATGAAATGTCTTGCTTGTACTTTGTAGCCAAGAGCAGAGAAAGATCTCTCTTCAAGTTGCTGCAAATAGTTTAGGTGCATGTAATTTTTTGTTTTCATGGCTCACTTGTTATTCCAAGACAAGTCAGAAGTATTTTGTTGATATTAGTTGATGCTTAAACGGTAGCTTTAAAATCGAAGAGTTCTCATGAAGATACCATAACTACTCAACCAGAAATCACACCTGACCGATTTGTACAGTCCATTATTACTGTAACGGTAAGAAAAAAAACTTTAACACACCATTCTTTCTAAAAAATGATAGAAAACGTTGCTAAAAAGGCAGAGTAAGATGAAAAAACCCACTTATCAGGCAAAAATAAATCACCTCAGCATGCCAACACATGTCAACAAATGCAGGAAGGATGTCTTCTTGTTTACATAGGTACTCAGAAAACAGAAGATTGTCAGCAATCCCACCTGTTATTTCTGATACGAGACATAACAGGTATTCTGTTTTGTAACAGCATAAGAAAATTTTAGCACTTGGCTTTATGAACTGAAATCCTTCCTCCTTTCCTTTTTACATCATGGTCATTTACTGTGGTGTCAACTCTGTTCTCACCCCACAAGAGCACTGCAGGTGGAGGATGCCATTCTCAGAAATGAAAGCTGTTTTTCCACAGAATATTTAAGGAGTCATTATTCACCAGCCAGGCTTGACAACAAACAATGAAGACCAATTCTTTAACTTAAATTATGCTTTCATTAATAGTATCTTTCCCTTATGAGCTTCTGAAGTGACAAGAAGAATTGTGTGGGTGTGAAAAATGCCAACAAAAGGTCTGGACAGAGGAAACATAATTAGTTATGCGATGCTTTCAGCCCTCCTTCAGTATAATTCAGATGACACAACAGAATATATATGGGACTGATCAAACTAACTGGTTATTTAGCTACAAAAAAAGCAGATGCACCCAAGTGCTCTTAAAAATCACTTTTTTGCTCTCTCCTTTCTACATATAGCACTGCATCGGCCAGTTAATCAAGCGTTTGTGGTGCCTCTGTGTGTAAAATGCTGAAAGTTAGAGGTATTTTTAAAGGGAAACAAAAATAACAGAAGGAAGAGTAGTAGCGGGAGCTGCTGGGACACACCTGCAGGTAGAGAGGCTGGTGCTGACGGATAAGGAGATCCTCCCTGCAGGGTCCATGTTGCTTCCTTTGACTCCAAGTGCCAATCAGCCCTTGGCAGCCAATTTCTTCCCTACTCTAATTCTGGCTTTCAATCAAATGGATATTATTCCAGAAACACAGGCGTCCACAGATAAGCTATCTCCCATGGGACAACTGGTGTGAGGAGCTCCACCCATGTCATCACCCATGACTGCTACTTCTCCCTGCTGCTGTCTGGGGGAGGTGCCCACCCCATGTGCCAGCGCCAGCACCCGTCGGCACGCACAGCCTGTCCTCAGAAGAAAGGAGCAGGGAACTGTGCTTCACTGCATTGCAAAGCACATCATGTTTTTCTAGGGGCTGCAGTGACATCAAACTGTACAGAATCAAACAAGTGAACAAAACAATCAACAAAGTATGTCCTCTCAAGGTACAAAAAGTTGCTTTTGCTCCATTGTGCATTCTCCCAGTAGCCTCCTGTTAGTTACCTACAACAATTTTCTAACGGACCAGTAAAGATGTATTAGTTAAAGACAGATTCAAATAATGCCCTCAAATATACACTTGAAGCTATGTGCCTTTATTATATACCTTTCTAAATTTGTGTTTCAGTAGGAAATGATCTGTAACCAAACCAAGGGGCTGGTCTAGTTCATATTTCTTGTCTTTGTTGTGATACTTCCTGGTACATTTTGTACTGGATTCAAGTTGTTTTTCCAAAGAACAGTTAACTACCTGGCTGCTTGATGTTCATCATCTGAACTACAAGAAAAGTTTTAAAGGCAAAAGACAGAGCACTGCCGGGAAATGCCATATTAAACCTGTTTCTCAAGTTCCACATGTATGTGTAATCCATGCTTCCAATATATTGGAAATGCTCTGCATATTTTACTGGCTGCATGATGGCGAAACTAAGGGACCTGCTGTAGGTTTGCTGGTAACAGACTTTATTGACATCTCTCTGCTTTGAGAAGTAAGCTGGGAACACTTTCAAACTGGAGAGAAAGATTTGCTGACAAATGATGGTAAGAACAGCACTCTTCATCCTCAAATTTTTTGTCTCTTCTGCTTTCACCAGATTTTTTTCACACGGGCATTAAAAGAGGAGGGAGTAGTAAAAGGGCCCTTAGCAGGATATTTTTAAAAAGCAAAGTAACCTTAACTAACCCACAAGACTGAGGTAAAAACACTACCATACATGAAAACATTCTCAGCTCACACAGGTGAATACACATCTGTGAATACACATGTTTATGTGCTGAGACTGGAACCTCTGAAGCTGCATTCTCCAAAAAGGCTACAGGCACAGTCAGTGTGGCTTATGCTCTTCCCCACACAGCAGCAGTTATCCAAGAACAGCAAAGCCTCAGATATATGCTATCCTAACATTTATAAGGCATTTCCCTTCTCTAATCCTTCCACAAAGTATGCTTCAGTGAAAGTCATGGGTGTTAACCAGTCCTCAACCTATGCAACAAAATTCTAGCTAAAGGCAGTCGCATGTGGCAGCTGGGAGAACATGAAGGTAGTATGCACCTGCAAAGATTAGTGTTTTGGAGAAGAGGAATGACTATACTGAGATTCAACAGGCAGACCAGAAGTTCCACAAAGATGGAAGAGACAGCCAGGCTCTTCCATGAAGCTATGCTGTCATGGCTGGAAATTGTCCTTACCTAGCAGTTACTGTGGGCATCCCTTAACAAGGCAAAGGGCTTAAAAAGTGCAGAAACGTGATTAAAAAACAGACAAGGTGATCAGTTACATGTAAATCATGTGAACTGTAGTTAGAGGGGGAGTTTTAAGCTTGCTTGACCAATAGAAAAGCCTGTGAAATCTGAACACGCACAGAGGGTATTGGTCAGGTACCAGCTGAAGGCAACAGTCGTTGCCCTGAAGAACAAAACTACCACTTTGGAGCAATGAAGCGCCCTTGGTTCTCTGATTCAGGGAAAGGCAGGGAGATGAACTATTTTGTATATTGCTTCAGAGAACCTAAATTTGTCTTGCCCTGAATGCAAAGTTAGTCCTTCTTTGCAAACCCTCCCCTTTTCATGTGCCAGCTCAGTTAGCTGCTTGCACATCCTTACTTTTGTGCATGGAGTGGCACAGAGCTACTCTGGCTCAGGGTCAGACCCTTGCAAGTCCGTCCATGTTAACAAGTTCCATGCACGTTAACAGCTAATGCGCTGTGCCTTCATTATCAGTGAACGGACACAGGGACTTTTCCAGGGACCATTCAGCTCCCATGATGATGTCTAGAGCAACATTTTACACAAATATACATAGTTCCCCATAGCTGTCAAAGGGTCACTAGATCTAAATTTAGACCAAGCAACTGTGTTTAGGTTTGGCGAGGTGCCTTTGGGTGTCGTTCCAAAGCTGTGCGCTGTCAATGTCCTTTTTTGAGAAGAGGTCAGAGGATGAAATGGAGAGGAACCCAGCCATTTCAGCACTTGGGAGGGAATACACTATGAAAATTTTATTATCTTGCCTAGTCTAAAAACAAATTGCTGAGCAGAGTCTTCTGTGCCCCCCTCATCTGACACAGAGGATAAAACCCCAGGGATATTGAAAGTTTATTTTAGAGTAAAGCGAATCAAATATAGTCATCGTTTTATGAGTGATAAAGTAGATGTTCTCTCTCAAGACTGTGCAAAGAAGTTGATGCTGAGTTACAAAGCCTGCTTCATGTCTGTTAACCCTGAGTGCTCGGTTATTTTTCCAGATGCTATTGAAGATTCTTCTTTTGGGTTGTAGAAATATTATGAGAAAGTTTTGCAATCTAAACTGCTGTTTACTTGATTAGAGTGTGATCAACATTCCAGTAAAATGAAATCCTAATCTACATCTTCTGGGGAAGAGGCAAAAATTTTTCCACAGAAATCTCAAAAAAATTCTCTGAATATGGACACAGAGAGGAGAAAAAAGTCACGACAATATCAATTCTATCCCACTATCACAGACAATGCTTTGCTACAGGGTCCTGTATTCCCTCTCTCGCAACCAGTCCTCTATGTTGAAATGGCAAGAAACCCCAAATGATGCTGGCAGACTCTCAAGTCCTCAGAGGTCTGGATTATTCTGAAAGTCTGCAAACTCAGTTTAGTACACATTTTTAAAGAAACTTCTTGTCTTTCCTCACTTCTTGACCATTTTTCATGCTTGCAGTTTTCTTGCTTTTACCTCAGGAAAAACAAGCACAGCTTCCCTTTCCTGAACAGAATCCATCCTTAACCATATTGGTGATATGACAAGTCATCCCTGACATTGGATGCCTCTTCTGTGAGGCATCCAACAATTGCAAAGTTGAATACTGTTTTCTTGGGTCTTTGAGTGCAGTGCTAAGAGAAAAACCTAGATTTCACTAGCTTTCTGCAAAAGATGAAGGAGAGAATATTTAAAAAAAATCAGTTTCTCAGAAAGATGTAGAGAAAAATATGTCAGAAGTTAAGACTAAAGAATTTTATATATAAAAGATATTACAGCATCCTACTTGAACTTCCTAACTCCGCAATCGCACCTCAGCTGTGATTTGAAACTACTGAATTTAGGAGTCCCTATTCATGTCCTTAAGTGTGTCTCCAAAACCAGAAAGTAAATATGCTGCAGAGCTGAAGTTTAGCTAAGTTTCTCATGCAGGTATCATCATGCCTCCGGAAGAGAGGCAATCCACTCAGGTGCAGCTTCCTCAAACTCTGAACAATTCTTCAGCAATATCTAAGGCTGGTGAGTGTTAAAGGAGTTTTAAAATTATTTTACCTCTCTGTTGAATCAGTAATCTGAACTTGAAACTCACTGGAAACACAGTCAAGATCACAATCTTCAGACAGTCACAATCACCATGCTGAGTGTCTTACATCAAAATGCAACCATTTTCTTAACTTGGATAAATCAACAAATTATCCAAGCCACCACCTTACTGGCAGAACTTCAAGGGACAAGTCTTTCAAAATAATAGTTTTTAAACCGAATAGTCTCCAATAGCTCCTATCTCTCAACTAAATTGTGACAAGAAGCCCAAAATTGATTATTATAAACATCAGAAACGTATATAACTCAGACCACAGAAATTATCCCATCAAAGCCTTTATTTCTAGATGAGGTATAGAACAGAATAATCCAATACGGTCTAACTAATGTTCAAACACTCTTCCACTCATTTCAATTTGCCTACCTATTACTTTAACATTTGTCTATTAACAAAAGATTTTTACAAAAGCAACTAATGTTTTGAGGCACCCCAACTTCATATACTAATGAAAGTAGACTATCAGAAAACAGATCACCCTGGAAAATGCTGATCCCCTAAGAAATTAGACCACTGTCTCAAGCTCCGTATCTGAATGCAGGGCATCCAGTCATCTCAGAAGATTCCTCTGTTTAGCATGCATGTGCAGGCAGGCATTTGTTACCTCCTCACAAACTGTTTGATATAATCTGTAAGTTGATCAGTAGTGCAGTAGTCAACAAACAGGACATGTATGGGCATAGTCTGATTTCAAATCCCAGAGATGGTTCAGCTATTGCTTTCCAATCTGCAGCAGAGGGAGACTATGAAATACTTGGTCCACTACAGCACTCCACAGACTGGAAACAACTGTGTGGCAGTGAAGAGCAATTTTGAAGTATCAGAATTATCTGGGAGCTTAAATCTCTTTGACTTTTAGTGATATTCAGATTTTTAAGACAACCTAAGTTTCCTGTGGTGGGGGGCTGGGGGGAGTGGAGAAACAGTAAACCCACACTGAGAATGCTGTGGAACTTGAGTCCAACTGCAGCCATAGCTGAGAAGCTATTACAGCTTCCCCCTTGTCCCCTTGGCTTAACAGGAAACCTTTACCTACTGTTCCTCTAACTCCTTCCACAAAGAGCAGTCTGGACGTATTACTCATTTCCTCCCTACCCAGTTGTTTATCTCCTTAGCATCCGTCATGGCCTAGAAGTTTGGATCAACTCCTACACCAGTTGCTATGATGTAATTTTAAATCATTCAAGTTGGAAGGTTTCTAGGAGACCACAGACATAAAAAAAAGAGGGGAGGGGAGGA
>VWPU01004513.1:0-11465 GCA_013398955.1 Callaeas wilsoni
GAGAGGAGAGGAGAGGAGCATTAGGGCACTCCTCTGCTTTGTGCTGCTAACCTGAGCAAGACCCTTGCTACAGCTAAGAGCCAGCCCTACCCCAACACACTCCCTCCTCCCAATATTTATTGAACTTCACAAGTGACTGAGTGGGTTTGACTGCACTTTTGAGAGAAGTTACAATTAATATTTAAACAGCAGCTCCCTGCATCTAAGCTAATAACAGATTTGCAAAGTATTTCCTGCAAGCTAAAATCACAGATGGAGTGTTGGCAAAGAGATGTTACAAATGGTATGAAAAGGCTTGAAGTGCTAGATAACGGAAGAAATGTTTAAGATTTATTTTCCAATACACTAAAAAGAAAAATAAAGCGAATTAAGTTCTAAGCATTAACAAGAATCTTTTGCAATTGTTAACCACTTAGAGGCAAAAAAGCATATCATATCTTGTGACTGAACTGATAGACACGTCTGCCTTACTGTAAATATATAATTCATAGCATGTATACTGTTTTATGGAGGAGAAAAATGCTAAAGTGCTTTAGAGAAGACCAGAGTAGGATATTATAAGCGCCCCTGGGGCAAGGCAGTGGTGTGAAGAAAGCACAGTCACACTTCCTCCCCAACAAAGCACACACTCCATATGGGAATCTTCTAAAATATATCTATTTTGAAACCAGCCAATTTCTGAATGAGAAGAAGAGGAATGTGGTTTAAGTGCAGTTTTTTTTTTTTTTTTGGCATATAAATATTTGTAAGAAAGTATAACTGTGCAAAAGCTGAAAGTACTAGTAATAAATACAACTCAAAGTATACAAAAACCATGATGAGACTCAAAAAATGCCTTCCAGAGCTCTTAAAAGAATGTTTACGCACCTCTAGTCTCAGCATTCTCAGAGAAAGGGAGTTAAATTTTACATCTACATGTTTCCTGGTTTGAATTTGTGTGTAAAGAGAGACTTGTGAAGTAGTAATACATTTCTGCACAACATCAAAAAAAGCAGAATTTGTGACAGAGCAGATATAAAGGAAAAATAAAGAAAAATATTGGCAAAAAAAGTGAATGGTTCATCCTTAATAAATCCCACATTACACTGGGAAAGAACTACATGGGGCTCTAGAAAGAATTCATAAAGGGAGGGGGAAAAAGATGATGTTTATTGTCTGTAACAACCATGCATGTCTGCTGAAAGTGCTGATAGGGGTAGGTAGGTAAGAAGGCTTCAGTTAGTGCTCTGATGCACTTTCTTTGCCACCATAGTGGGTACTACCAACTCAGTACCATGAAATATCTGCTTCTTACAACAAACCCTGTCAGGAGGTCAGCAGAGCGAGGCGGCATCTTCTTCTGTTCACTTTTAAGATTCCTAGCAGGGACAGATTGTGTGACAGGGCTGGTCATGTACAAGAGGTTCCCCTTAGAACCTATGAGTTATGTCAGTGCAGCAGCCAGGTCTTGACACCCACAGGCACAGCCAAGTGTGCCATTCACATCCGGGAGGAAGGCCGGGATGCCTGTCATGGGCCAAAACTCTTTCTATTCCTTCCTACCTCCTGTATGCATATCCGAATGTGTTAGCACTTACTTGTCAAGTAATTCCAATCCTTTATGTCTCCCATCTTAGCAATTTACAGGGGAAAAAAAAACCAAACCCAAAATATTTGTTCAGGGACACCCTAAGGAACTGCTGCACTACACGCTGCTGTGAGAAAGGACTTTGTACTGCCCAGGAGTTACCCAGGCAGCAGCTTGTTATACACATGTTAGAGGACGAAGCTGAGGAAGAAGCTGAGCAATGGCTGCAGGAGGAAAGAATTCAATTCTCCTTTTCGATTTTCGTGGATGCCGAAAGATCCTCCGCAATACAGACCAACTGTGCTTGTCTTTGTCACTCAGGCTTTAGTGGATTTACGGGATGTGGCTCATTCTTACATTTTTAAGCAAGAGGAGAAAACCCCAAGGAAGAGTGCCAGCATTATCCTGCTGTTTCCCAGATGGTTCTTCTACAAACCATCTCACTCCTGCATTGTAGGCTTGCAGGAAATAGAACATCAAACCCACGGATCTCAGAACACTGTTAAAAAATCAGACTAAAGGCTACTGTCCTTAACTGCTAAAAAAAGAGCTCACAGTACTATATGCAGTACTGATAGTACTACTCTGAATATTAAAATGCTCAGTACCTCTAATAATAGGGTTCAATTACATTTCAATATACAGTTTCAGTTGCTAGCAATTTTACCAAACTTCACTTACTTGAACTCTTTTCTCTAATAGTCCTGCCTCTGGCTGAAGCCTTTTAACACATTTTCTCAAAATTAATTCATTTCCAATAATGAGATTTTTTCTTTACAGCATTAGCAGAAGAAATTAAATAAAATCCTTACCTCCCTTCTGTACCTCTGCCTTATGGACGAGGACCCAAGAGGGAGTAGCTCAGCAACTGAGTAGGAAACCAAGTGGAGTGCCCATGCCCTCCTGAAGCTACTTGCTTTGGGGCTTATGCTTTGCTGTATGTCATATGGGCTCTGGGATAGAGATTTCCACTGAGGTTTGGACCCCTCAAAATCAGAAGTCGATTTGGGGGTGATGGAATTGGCAGTACCTCAGAACCAGCAGTTATAAATGTTGACTGAAGACTCCCTCCTACTCAAAGTTAACACAAGACAGACAAATCATGGCTGGATCAAATATTGTTAATGTATTCCCTACATAGATCCCGTCTCTGAAATTATTTACAGGCTGGCAACCTTGATTAAAAGGAGAGCGGTTACTGAATTTACCATAAAGGTTTTATCAGGAAAGTTAAATGAAGATGCTATTAGGGTAAAGTCTACACAAGTAAACTTCTATTGTTTAGACACTTATTCAGTATTCTGTACGTAAAAGAAATAATCTATTGATTTCAGGAGGCTTCTGCCAAAGCCAACTGATCTCTCTAATGCCAACAGATTTCTTCCTCCGAAATAAAAGCCTTTATTACATAAAGACCTTTCCTAAATAGATGTAATTTCACTGCAGAGGAGGAATTTTATTTTTGATGCACATCCTCTTTGATGATGAATCTGTAGAGAACAGAAACAGCCAAAAATAAAAGTCTGCTGATACGTCATTTTTGTGATGATGTTGGGGGGCGGGGGAGCCTCACTGCAGAGCTCCACAAAGAGCAGCATGAAAGCACCATGCTCCTGGGTACGCACATGCTGCATTATCCTGGTTTTTGAATGGCAGCACACTACACTACTTCACTGGGCTACTATAGGAAAGCAGATACTGCAGCATGGAACCCTCAAGTCAAGCAAATACCTCTCACTTTCAAGTGTAATACAGTAGATATTACAAAACACTTATATTTAAACATATAAAATTATTTTAGTAAAAAAAAAAAAAAAAAACCACAAAAAAGGCAAACAAATAATTACCCTACAAGTTTAAAGGCATGCTACTTGACTCTGAAGAGATACAAAGGTCACCTTCCCAAATAAATAATATATATATATTTTCTTTTATATACTAAATGCCTGTAAAGTGAAGAAATGGACATTCAGGAAATGCAAGGAAGGGGTCAGGCACAGACTGCCTGGGTAAACAAAAATATGCAGCGTTGGAAGAGAGATGGCCTAGTGTAACTGTACAAGGAATTTGATAATTGATGGAAGGACCACAATTTCATCAGCTGATTGGATGTACTCAGACAAGCACACCCAGGGGTGCAGTGGATAGCAATCCAACTATGTAAGCCAAATACCAGCACAAGCAGATGATACCAGTTGCTCAGGTGGGTGTAGAGGACAGCTGAAAAAGTGAAGAGAGAGCACACAAAGAAAATAAGGGAGCAGTAGAGGCTCTGCTCTTTTTGTCTGTACTCAAGTGTGACACTATCATCTATAAAAGTACAAAACTCTTTTTGGTTCAGTGAACTACATCCATTGGACACAGGGTGCAACTTATTTCACACACAGTCTGTCAAATGCCACTGGAGTCCTTTTACAGCTGGCTGGACTCAGAGAAGGACAAATCTGGCAGGAATGAACTTTGGGCAAAAGAACAGTCCTGGAAAATTTTCTTCCAACATGCTGGAGCAAGAAGGGGAGTGTGGATCAGTCTGGCAGTCAGGATGAAAACACATCTGAGAGTGGAAGACAAACCCTCAGCTGGGCAGCTCTCACTTTTGTGAGGGGCTTCCAAACCAATTTATGCTTCCAATTTCATGTGTGGTAAGTAGGAGGGTTATTCAGTTCAGGAAGAGCCTATGAATCTCAGTTCTTCTATCAGCTGATTGTAAAGCTATTATTCCCGACTTATTTTTCTAGAAATTTCACATACAAAAGATACTTTCCAAATGTAATTAGCATAATTGCTGCCTAGTATAGTCAAAATTCCAAATCCTGGCAGTATAAAATGTGCAAGTGTATGAGAGCTAAGTCTGAATAAAGATCAATGAACTCAGAATTTAAGTTAGGAGATAAGGGTTTTTCAAAGTACTCAGAAAAGCATGAAGGAATTCCTTCAAATTCAGCAGGCAACACACAGTGAAAGACAGAAAAAAGGGCAAAATAGAAAAGTCTCTAGCAGGATTATGAAGAGTAACAAATACATCAGGAAGAAATTATGTCAAATGTAACAGGCATACACACACACACAGTGTGTGAGTTTGTGGGTCTATGTACACATGTGCATGCTACCTAATATTTATCGAAGTGGTGAACTAATTATTTTACAGTTTGTCAGTAGGCTATTTCAGCTGATGTAGCAGTGAATCTTTTCAAGTTCCCAGTGCTCTGTCACACAGCTCTTGCGAAATTAAGATTTAGGTGAATTTGGAAGGCTGAGCATATCTCTCAGAAGGCTCTGAACTCTGAGCCCTTTCTTTACAGTTATATGATGCTAAATTCTCTTGTTGCTTGGTGTTTTGCTTGACTGATATGTAATCAAGCTGTGGCCATTTGTAGGCAAGCAGCAGGCCATTCATCTGGATGCTTTCAGTGCGGGCTCAAGTGCTCTTTGGCTGGAAATGCTGAATTATTTTGAAAAATGAAACCTAAACTCCTTAAAATTAGTACAATGAATCACAGTGATAAATACTAATAATTTCCTTTGTACTACCCCAGTAATGGAGCTTACTTTAGAATGTGTAAGTTACCCACCCTGATTAATATGTTTTCACCTAAAATCTTTTCTAATGAACAAACAAGCTATATTTAATTCAATTAATTCAGAAAGCATATTGAATAGACAGAATCTGTCCCTTCTGCTCTCTTGGGAAAACGATATATATGAAATCCTTATTAATGTCAACCTTATTTTATGGCTCTGAAGACAGATATGTGACAATTTTGAAAAATATATTTAAAAAGATCAATAGAAGCAGTAAGGGACAAAAGCAATATAATAGAAATTGTGCTTTTGAAAGCATCTCTCACATCCCCAGATAACTCTGTGCTAAATGAATATTCTTGTTGCCATTTTACTGCTCTGCTTCCTCAAGGTTAGACTCTTCAATATTTTTAGTGCACCATTTTAAGCCAACTGCAGCTGTCTCTCTAGCAACCTAATAATAAGCATGACAAAATAGGGAAGAACGCTTCTTCCACAAACCAACCCAACATCATCTTTCAAAATTCAAGTCAACAGTTTAAACTGCAAAACCAAACTGAAATTTACTTTGAGAAATGACATGACACATGGTACAGCAGCTTTTCTTTGCATCACATAAATGTGCTTATTATGCTCCCTATTCGTTTTAACAAATGGGTATAGAATAATTTATACCTACAAACATTACAGTTTCTTTAGAAATCAGTAATGCTTAATCAATCCTAAGTTAAGGATAAAGAAGCATGTTCCAGAAGCACAACAGAAGCATGTTCTCTTGCCAGATCTATTATCACAACTTTAGAAAGCTCTTACTTCGAATCTCATTGAACTCACTGAAAAAAACCCGAATTCAATAACAGCACATGCAATCCGAGGTCTGCTTGGCTGTAGTACAGTACATGGAATATTCAGACAAGGTAAAAGTAATTTTCCAGCAACATGCATATTAGAGATCTCTCATCCCAGTGTTCTAATCCATACAAGCACACTCTGTAGACACATTCAGCAGAATAGCTGGATTACCCCTAATGTAACAAGTATACTCTTTTAATTAGCTCTTCTTGCCTTGCCCTGTAGCACTGAGAGGCATCCTCGCCAATAAAACACAAGCCTGGTGACCAATGAGAAACATTCTGTCTCAGTGTGAGAGATACATTCTATATTGCTAAATAAAACTCTATCCAAGCACCCTCAAATAACTGTGTGTTATGAAAAACACCAAAATGTTCAATAAGCTGTAACAAAAATGCCTACAATGTTAATAAAACATTATATTGAGGTAATTCTCTACATGAGAAACACTATCTTTTGAAATTGTAGAGAAACTTTAAGAAAGCATTTTCAATCACGGCTGGAAGTGAGGATGTTGCTTGTGTGCAATCATAGCCTTTAAAGTCTCAAATTCAGCAGTATTTTTTTAAGGTTGCTAGTACCTTATTGCAAACATAATTGAATCTGAGAAAAAATGTTTTGATAGCTGCACAAAATATGCAATAGCAAACCAAGGAATTATTGATAGCATTTAACTATCTGAAGGTGACATTACTGGGAGGAATTAGATGAAAATGGGAAATAAAAGGGCAATGGAACTTTCAGGTCTGGATCAGGCACGTGTAAACACAAGTAATTTACAAACAATTTACAAAGACATTAAGAGACCTTGAGCTGTTTCTTTTTAAACAAGCACACTAAAATTCAGGTGTTCTCTCTCATTGTCTCAGTATTACACTTATGCTGCAAGTAACAGCTACAGTGGTGTCTCTGAAAACATTTTCTAATTGGCTTTTTCATCACCTTTCAAATCTCACTCATTCTGCCAAGGCACTCCACTCAAAATAAAATTTCCTTTTTCAAAATTGGATCACACTCTACTGACCAACACCAAAGGGACAGGAATTGTCAGTTCCAGATATCAGAGTCCTCTGCTTACACAACAGGAAGGACTTCAGTAGGTGAAACGTCCAGAGCTCCCCCACAATACCCTCCAGTCCTCACTCCTTATCAGGAGAGATGCCACGTTAGATACAGACATTTCCCCATTAGGGAACAGAATTAAGAGTTAATCTCAATTTACAGAACCTACCTTACCTTGCGGTCTCTAACAGATAGAGGTCTGAATTCACTAAAGATGCTGCCAAGAAGGCAATCAAGAGATGAAAAGCCCTGGATCCCATAAGCAGTGCCCCAGGGCATTCTGACTCTGTTCAGATCAAGTTTATATAAGGGAAAGAAAGAAAGAATAACAAAGAAAACAATGAGGAGGGGTTGGAGAGGTGGAGGAATAGACATTCAAACAGAGTGCTAAAACACACCACACTAAATAATGAATTCTCTCATGTAGGTCTGGATGACTTTTGCACTCCTACACCTCTTCTGTCTTTTGCAGTTGATGGATCAAAAAGAGAATGCAAATAACTATTAACTGGAGACAATTAATCTCAGTTCTTATTTGCACTTTAAATGAGAAATCTTTTCAGTAGCTAAAACATTACCACAATAGCAGATTCTTCTAAAAAAATTAAAAAGTGTATTTTAGAAATTATTTTAATTTTCCCAGTGGCAAAAGACATGTTTATCTCAATACCAGGATTTACCTGAGGTAATCATACCAAATTAGTTTTATTCATTAGAAAAGAGACTAAACTTCAATATTTTGCCTTCTCAAAGAGACACCAGATTTTTCAATAGGGAAAAAAGAAGCCCTGAAAAGTGATATTGTTCTCACCGTTCCAGAGAAATTTCAGTCTAAAAGCAGAGATTGCTTTTGCTCAAGCTGGTATGACAGCAGGTGTTATACACATCACCATCAGCTTTATAATCATCATAATATGTTGCTTTTAAATAAATCCTTTCATCTCAAGCTTTTATACATTATGAACAATTAAGCCTTACAACCCCCCAGTGAGGAAGATGCATTAAGAGCCTGAACCTGCCAGGCACTTCTACAGAACAGAGTTAACTACAGAAATATAATTTAATAAAGAACATATTTAACAAGTAAGAGCAGAAAAGCAAATATAATCTTTGTGTGTATAATCTTTGAATGAGCCAAGAGCATTTTAGAAACCCAAGGGGCCACCCTCTCTGCTACTGTCAATTAGTAATCTATACCAATTTACACAGTGCCTAAGAATTTACCCTCTAAATTCTTGGAGCTACAGGACTCCAAGGAGTACATCACTGTCACTACTTATAACACCACACTGCTGACTTGTGCCTTTGCATGCACGTGTAATCATGCAAATACTTCTGCTGATATCTGGAAAACATGCATAATGTTGACTTGATTTTCCCACCTATTCCCTGTCTCTGTCTGTATTTTCTGTAGAGAACTGAGTAGTAACATGTCAGGGAAGGGCAAACCAAAAGGAAAGTGATATCCAGAGCCTTAGTTGCTTTTACAGAGCAGTGGCACCTTGGTCACCAATCTGACTTCAATGATTCTGCATCAGTGCACTCTCTATTCTGCCATACAGGCTCCAGCACAATGTCTTGTACTTCAAAAAACTAAAGTTATGAGAAATCCCTACAACTAGCTCGAGCGTGCCTTTAGATTGGATATATTGGGGAAAATTTCTTCACAAAAGGGGTTGTCAAGCATTGCAACGGGCTGCCCACGGCAGTGCTGCAGTCACCATCCCCAGAGGTATTTAAGGGACACGTGGATGTGGCACCTGGGGACATGGTTTAATGATGGGATGGTCGGTGCTGGGTTAACAGCTGGACTCAAGGATCTTGTAGGTCTTTTCCAACCTTAACAATTTTATCATTCTATCAGAGGTGCTGGAACTCTCCAGAAGCACAGTACTCAAAGCTTGGAGTGTCTGGCCAAAATTTTCTTTCCCAACACATGCAAAAGACTCCAGATAGCGTTTGTTTGCCTCCCAAACTGATAACAGCGCTTCAGGAGCACCAGGGGACAGATGCTGCCTAGATTTTTTTAGTACTTTGGATTCATTTAGGATGATATAGTTCAACATAAATTTGAAATATCTTTCTTATGCATTAGTCTGCTAACGGTACACAGTTTAGTCTCAGTGTAGAAAAAATAAAGCACCATAAAAGACAGCTGTAATCCTTCCATAAAGTACAGTGTGCGTTCCTAATGGAATATGATTTCAAAACAGATTTCCAGTTCCACCTTCTTAGGATATCATGTTACAATGTTTAGTTTGCAAAAACAGACTACAGGAATACTTCCTATATTTCTTGGCAATGCAACATTTAATTTTATGGTGCATAAAATGCATTTCTCTTAACAGATGTATCAGTTCCCTGATATCATGACTAAACTGCTTCATATCCATAAATGCTGTGTGGGGAACTAGCGAAGCTCTGGCATTTATCTTTGTTGTTGTGGCAGACACGTCTACTTGCTCCTAACATCCTGCTTCCCTGAATAACAACAAATTTAGTTTTGACTGCTCTTAAGAGATTTGATCACATCCATGTCATGTATATCCTTACATAAATTTTGTGATTATGCACAGAAAGTGTCCCAGCTATGCATTCTAAAGTGCATAAGAATTACAAGACTGTTTATAGATAAGAAATTACTAAAATAAATAAGTAATTTTTTAAAAGTGCAATATCAAGAAATTTTCCACAAAATGAAATTCAGCCTTTAGCTTGTTAGAGGTTAGCCTCCTTCCCAAATTAAGGTTAAACTTCCTATTTAATCATGTCCTGTCAAAAAAATTAGATTTTGCTCTGCATTGAAAAATTTTAGGATGGAGAAACATAATTGTAATATTCTCTAATTAATTCAGGGAAAACCATGTGCATATGTTTCTCAGTTGAGAAGAATGACTGTGGGGCCCACCAGAGCCACACAGCAGTCGTACCACTGCACAGATCCTGCAGACATCCTACAAACAATGAGGCCCAAGAAATGATCTAGAAGAAGACAAAGGGACAGTTACATGACCTTATTTGTGGACATTTTTTCCTATGTAAGTTGTGATATGAAATAAGGTAAGATTCGTTTGATGGTTAGCTTTTTCCAGTTGCCTGCTGTGACTGGCTTAGACAAAGGAGAGTGAGGTATTTCTGAAAACCACTGCTCTTTCTGTACATGCATGTTTCTGTTCTCAATGTCCTCATACTGGGACTTTCTGCAGCCCAGTAACAGCAGCTCTGGCAGATGATGAGCACCTGACTTTAAAAAACACAAACAATTTTAACCCCCCGAGTCCTGCCCTCTGATGCAGCTTACTGGATCTGTCAGCGGTTTCACTAAATCTTCTAAAAAGTTTCCAAAAACATATTATTTGAATCTGCAAGTGCCCTCTTAAAAGAACAAACAAATGAGCTCCACAAAGTGCGTGCTCTTCAAAAGAAGTCACAAATCATAGGAGTGACTTCTGTGAGAATTAACTTGGCTGAATACTCGGGTTCAAGCATAAAACAGACAGCTACAGAGGAAATACCTGAGGACAAAATTAAAACTATTAGATTGAAGTGTTGATGCAAAGGCATCTGAAATATTTCAGCACCATGAGCGACCAGGATCATGACTAGAAAGGAAACTGCTTCAGGTCGTGTTTATTTTATCCATGGAGTACAAACGGTGGTAAATGAGAATGTACTTTGCAGTGCAACGGCACATTATTTTGGTACTCTTGTTCATATTAAAGTGTCACTCATCAGGTATAAGAAATAGAACAATGCTGTGCCATGATTCAATAAAATAATCAGAAACATAATACACTGTAGTATGTTCTCTCACGCAGTACCTAGTCTTCATGTGCCTTACTGGAAATCAGTGGGCACTAAGCATAATTCTACATGACAGCTTGTTTAACACCAAAGCCTATTACTCAAGCCAGGAATAAGGGATATATATGTGTAGTGTGGAGATACATATATCAGATACAACAATTTTGCTTATTTTGAAGACATTAGTGTTTATTTCAAAGACATTCATCTGACCTACTGGGGCAGCCCTGTGGAGAAGGATCTGAGGACTCTGATGGTCAACAAACTGTCCATGAGCCAGGAGTGCTCTGTGGCCAAGGAGGCCAATGGTACCCTGGCGTGCATTAGGGAGAGCACTGCAAGCTGGACGAGGTTGGTGATCCTGCCCCTCTGCTCAGCCCTGGTGAGGCACATCTGGAGTGCTGTGTTCTGTTCCGGGCTCCTCAGCACAGGAGAGACACGGAGCTCCTGGAGTGGGTCTGGTGGAAAGTAACAAAGATGATGAAGGGATGGAGCACCTCTCTTAGGAGAAAGGGCTGAGGGAGCTGGGCCTGTTTGGCCTCGAGAAGAGATGACTGAGAGGGAACCCATCAATGTCTGTCAGTATCTGCAGGGAGCTGCCAGAGGATGGACCAGGCTCTGTCTGCTCAGTGGTGCCAGGCAAAGAGATGAGAGGCAA
>VWPU01004513.1:11483-22678 GCA_013398955.1 Callaeas wilsoni
CATGAGGAAGAACTTTCCTGTGCAGGTGGCTGTGTATTGGAACAGGTTGCCCAGAGAGGGTGTGGAGTCTCCCTCACTGGAGATATTCAAGCACTGCCTGGAGGCAATGCTGTGCCATGTGCTCTGGGATGACCCTGCTTGAGCAGGGAGGTTGGAACAGATAGCCCACTGTGGTCCCTTTCAGTCCTGTCCAGTCTGTCATTCTGTTTCCAATGACACAAGTGTGAAGCTGAAAATATGCCTAATCATACCAGGTAGAAAATAAAAACAAAGCACCACAAGTACTGAAGTAATGTATTGCTTCACTAATACAAATTCCAGCAGACTCAAGGGACTTTTGAAATATCTTCCTCTCCATTCCAGTGAAAATAAAGTAAGTTCTGAAATCTTAAACTTTGAGTGTTCTCACACAAGTGGCTATGTACAGAAGTAATTTCTGTTTAAAGACACTTTTAGAGTAAATAAGATTTGACTTTAGAAAAAAGTATATGGTTTCAGTAAGAAGCACTCAAGTGGTCAATTCTAATGACCACTGACAAAACAAATCAAATTGTGGAGAAAAGATACTCTCTGAACAGCTCTGTGAAACTTTATGCACACTACTGTTATGTCATTGTTGTTTTCTTTTTTTTTTTCCAAAAAAATCACTCAGTAAAATTACTAGGTGTGTTCTACACTATGAATAATAGTGCATAGGAAAAAGAAAATAAATCTCTTACAGTGCACCTAATCTGTCATTAACAGCAAACAAAACTACTGCTGCTGGATAGCACCAGTATAATGATGTCCTGTTGCTGTATAAATAGAAAACTTGAAATAAAAATATATACTGGACAGAAAGCAAGCTTCTAGTTAAAATTACTATCACTCTTGTGCACTGCAGCCGACATGTCGACATTTCAGGAGCTGACATTTTATTATCAGATCAGAAATCTGATAATTGTACAGCCACCAAACGGGCTTGAAGAAAGTATGGGCAGGAACACTAAACCTGCAGAGAGACAAATCTGCTGCGCAGGAGTGCCCAGGCTTGTCCTTCTGAAAGGGAATCCAGAGTCTGAAGTAATCTATTTAACCACGAAATAGTTAGTGTCAGTAATAGGGCAAGTTTCCTCAGACTGCCCTGCCTGTAGTGTACTGCCACAGACTATTGCATCCATCCAAAAAAAGCCTTTTAAATTGTGGTCTATATGGCACATTAGCCAGCACAGTAATTCTCAAGCGCCAGGGGGCTGGCAGAATATCAAAAGCTATAGGGCAAGATAAAGACAGTGCATTTCTTACAGTGGAGTGTCAGATACAAATAATACTGGGATTTTGCTATTTCCATGAAAAAGCTCTGCTTTTTCAGGGTCCACAACCCCATTTACTCAATTGACCAGTATAAGGGTATTTAAATACACATTTAAGGCACTAAGAAGCTGAATGAAGATACTTAAGAATTGATTTTTTTTGTTGTTTCCAAAAGACATAAAGGAATAAGATACTTCTATATCGGTTAGATACTCAAGGGAATTCAGCCTAGGTCATTCACCTATTGTATTTTGTTATTGTTGAATAAATCAACAAATCCAGCCTCACAATACAACTTCCACAGTGACTTAGATCTACCTCTGCTGTGCCACTGAGGAGGTACTTCAGTGAAATGGAAATGTTTCTCAGAGCTGTGTATGAAGTTTGGTGAACCAAATGAGATTACAAGATTTGCCATGTGCAAGCTTGTAAGAATTCTGAGCCAAACTAAAAATGTTGTGACAGACAGGAGCAAGACAAATAAACAAGGTAACCCCTGGGAACAATAAACAGTCAAAACATTGAGGCAAAATGATACTGTTCACTCACGAAAAAGCAAAACCTCACAGGGAAACACATAACAGGCCCCAAATAATTTTAACACGAAGACAAATAGAGGTAGTTTTTTCAAGCTGAAACATCTTAATCTATTCTCTAGCATATAAAATTCATATATTGAACCTTGGTGCTTCAGCAACTTGTATGTGCCAAATAAGCCTGTAGCAAGCATCACTTTACATTAATAACTACAATTTGATGCTGTCAATACTTTTGAGCAGCAGGCAGAAACAGCTGCTAATGTGACCTAAAACAATACTAAATATACCCAGTTGTATGAGAAGAGTGTTGCTATAAACTTCATGTTTTACATTTGCTTATTATAGCAAATACTTCCCTAAAAAAAAAAAAAAAAGGCAAAACAATCCACCACCACCAATAACAACACAAAACCAACAAAAACCATGCCGTACCCCAGGGCACAGTGAGCCAATGAAGCACAAATCTAACGTATGAGCACCTTGATTACATGCCGAGTAAGATCATGCAGGTCAGGTTCAGAGAGGTCGCCTTCCCTACTCTCCTAACCCCTGGGTGTTTCAGTCTCTAAGAAAAAAATGTAAAGATGCTTAGTGATCAAAGGAAAGCTGAATGTGATCTCAACTGGTTTCTAACAGCACTGCCATCACATCAGGAAGTCTCTCTAAATCCTTGCAATATTGAAGAGGGTTTTATATTTTCTTTTTATTTTTTTTTGCTGAATAGAGGCTCCACGTCTATTACTATTAACTTGTGGGTACAATCTTCATGAGAATATCCATATTGAGGGGGAAGAAATCCTGAAGCCAAGATGTCAGTAGAAGAATCTGTTTGAGAAGTCTCTGGGGTCAGAAAATAAGTCCACAGGACAGCTACCCAACATGGAATTTTTGTTTCCACTTGGCCAGCCTCCGAGATTTGCCATCAGAGCCTTTGGAGGAACTCCAGTTTCTTTAATACACTGAAAACCTATCCTGTTGTTTCACTTGTTTTAAATAGGCAGAGGCAAACAGTGCATCATAAGTGTACTAATTGATCCAAATGCAGTGCAAACTGAATTAAGGGGGTTGGAAATGCTGGAAAAATTAAACACAGCATTAATAAAGCTGAAAATAAGATGTGAACAACCTAAGGCTATTCCTGATATTTCTTTATTTCTCTTTAAATAGATGTTTTCCTGTAGACTGTTATCAGCTCAGCAGGAGCCTTTCAAGAGAGGCATTTTTCTCATTCTGTGCATTTTAAGTTAGGTTTGTATGAAATTCAGACTGTCTGTAAAAGCTGCTGCCAAGTCATATTAAAACCATAACTGCAGCTAAGTAATGGTAATATCACGAGAGCATGTGAGCTGCAAATTCAATCCAAGCCTTTATCTCAAATACAAAATCTGCTAGCTTATCTTGCAGATAGGGAGTTACTGCACACAAAAGCAAGAACACATCGAAACAAACAGAAAGAAATCAATCCTCATTAGAAGGATTCTCCTCTATTTAAATGGATTGTGGAAATCCTTGGCTGGCAGCAAGGCACTGATTCCACTGCTCTTCTCTGTTGCTGAAAAGGGTCCATCATCACTGGAAGGTCTGGAAATGGATGGGGTTGAAGAGAGCACTGCTTGGTAGGCACACACCGAACGAGATGAGAGGGGATAAAGCACCCCAAATCCAAAGGACAAGTGGCCAAGGGGCCTCTGAATAACGTCTCTTGAGCTGTTTCTGAAGAGTGCCAGAGTGAAGGAATGCCAGCTGGGCTTCAAGAGGAGGAACAATCACCAGCAGGAAACTTGGAGCTTTGCTCAAACACCATGCCAGAGAAGGGACAGATGCATTACATCTTTCTCTTCCAAAAGTTCCAGGAAGTAACACAAAGAAAGTAAAAAGAAGCAGTGGAAGAAGAAAGGAAATTAAACAAAAGAGTTGGGATGTGTGAAAGTGTGGAAGAAGAGAGAAACTGAATAAACACACAGAAAAATGACAGCAATCCTAGATGTGGTAAATCTCATAGACTACCAACCACCAGAAAAAGGGAATACTGTTGGCTGCACAGCAATCCTGGCCACATCTTTTAATATTTAAATTTTAAAAATCAAAAGAGAAGCGCCTGCTGACTTCAAAAGGCAGAAGAATCCCATGAAGGGAAGAACTAGCTTGCAACACCTAAAACTATACAGAAATGAAAAGGAAAAGCTGTTATCATTGGAAAAGGCACCGAAGTCACTGTGTCATTACACATATGATGCACATAAGAGTCTGAAAACAGATTCTGATGACTAAAAGGTAACCTTAACAAATATAAACCCATGGCCCTGAATCAGTTTAAGAAATATAATTCTTAACTCTACAGATTGTGAAAGGACTTCTAATGTAAAATTAAGGTAAATTTTACAGTTAAAGACTTCCAATGTTAAATTAAAGATACTGTCCTGCTACTTCTAACACAGACCAATCATTCACTCTAATGATTACAGCTCTTCAAGATATTTTGTGGCAAAAATGTCACATATACATGAACTCCATGAACCATCAGTGCAAAGGCACTGCAAGGAACTGAAAAAGAACATTCTGCAGGTCTGGAGAAAATAAAGTGTATCAGCTCCAATGACTGAAACCCCAATGACTGCTCTCCCAAATAAGCATCCGAGTTGGCAGACCAGTCTAAGGCATAATGCCTTTAACTCCAGAAGGCTATTACATGCTGTTGTCTTCCCCACTTATGCCACTGGCACATCCCCAACACAGTTACAGCACTGTTTAGTTACAGCTTGGCCTTTTACACATTTAATGACGGCCACAGATGTAAGGGGTGGCAATTTGACTGGTACAGCTCTGCAATAAAGCTAACATCATATATTTCTAATATGCATCATGGCTTTTCCCCAAAGTCTGCTGCAGCTTTGGCAAGTACATGTATCCTCGATGGACAACATTTAATGTCTAATATAAGTCAGAATTGAGAGACGAACACCAAAATGTTTAAGTTGAAAGGAGAAAGGCTAAATAGGAAGGAATCTACAATCCAGCTCATTCTGTCCTAGAATTGAGGGGAAAAAAATTCTTGAGCCAATCTTGAGCCATTATTATAAGTAAGAAAACAAGGCTTGTACAGAATCCTGCTTGTTAAGGACTTCTCAGGTCGCACGTAGACCACCCCTGCCACAGCACATACCATACACCTGCCAGTATAAAGTCACATGAGGAAGAGGGCACTGAGCATGACATCTTTGACTGCTCAGGGATTGTCGTAGCATGAAAAGACGTAAGCCTCAGAAGAACTAAACTGAGGAATTAAACAGCAGCAAACTCTTAGTCCCTAACACACTGAAACAAACAACCCCCAACTCTCACGGCAAGAGGAACTTTAGTGAAACTGTACAAAATGCTCAGTGAGAGTAAAGCAAAGTGATATGGATGTAGGCTGGTATGCTGCTATAAACTTTTCAAAGTAGGAAAGCAGTCACAAACCATAGCTCAGCTAGTTCTAACCAGTCTGGTCTATCTGTACTCAGAATCTCTTCTGCTACTTCCACTCTGACCTTACTTCAACAGTTAAGGCTTTCTAATAGGGGTTCTCTTCATTTAAAGAAGAATTTCCTTTCTTCCAGGACACAGCTGCTGCCCAAACAAGTCAATCATACTGTCAGCAGAAGAATGAACTAAAAGTTTGGCGGCAGCAGCAGTGATCCCAGTCCTGGAAGAGATAGGCACTGAAGAGAGGCTGAAAGAGCATCTCCAAGACATTCATTAACTAAAGAAGTTTCCACAAATTTAGCACACATCATCTTATCGGTGTTTGCATTGAGGTTACCAGCTGCTCTGAGAATGAGAGGAGTCACTGGGAAGTACCCAGAGCACTGATGAAATGCCTCAGTTCCTCTCCATAACCAAAACACCCAGGACAAGCATCATCTCCACAGCAGAAGTATTGACCAAGATGATCAATAAGGTTATTAAAAAGGGGCTTCAAAAACTGATCTTTTTCCAAGGATCCTTCTCATTTGCTTCTCTGAAGTCTCTCAGGGAGCAACATTTTCTTTACCAAAGTGGTAGAGAAATTACACAGAAGGACAGTCAGTCAAATGGGTATAAATCTCCATCTTACTGTCATGGAATGTAAATGGAATAAAGGAGGGTATGATCACTGAGTCTCTATTATGTTTTGAAAGGTGCCCTTACTGAACAGGTGCCTGAAGAACGTTTACATTTTATTTTCATGGTTTGTCTCGCCTCGGCTAGGCTAGAATCTTTTGCGAAGATGACACCGGGAAATACAAGAAGCTATCAGTGTGTAGGTAATCCCCAGGATTTGCTGTTTCCCACACAGTTTCCAACGAGCCCATTGCCTGGACACAAGAGGAAGACTCCAAGGCTTAATATCACAAACCCTTGAACTTGTAAATGCTGCAATGACAAAAACACGATTAACCTGTAGAAACTATTCCTATCATAAAATGCTTATAGTAATACTGCAAAAATGTTTTGGTTTTTTTTGCAGTATTTTTTGCACACTGCGAAAAGAGTGCTTGTCATCTTCTCAAGTCCAGATCTGAAACTTAACTTAGGCTTTTCCTCATGCTCCAAGAAGAAACTGTAGGGAGGTTCCTAACTTGTGGGAGATGGAGAGGGAGAAGGAGAGAGAGAGGGAGAGGATATATCCTTTATATCCAGGATATAAATACTGGAAATTTATATCCTTGCTTGCCCATCTGCTTGCGAGCACTACGCACTCAAGCGCTCGTATCCGTTCTGCCCAGATCCATGTTGGAGCTGCCACGACATTGTGTGAGGCAGAAAGGAAAATCTTTCTCTAAGATAGATACTGTGTTTGCACGCTTTTAGCTCGGGAAGAGAAACTGCATATTTAGAAGGGTGACTGGAATTATACTAATATATATGGCTTATCCGGTCTCTTAAATAGCAAAAATGCATTTTTCTGAGCATTGACTACGTTTCTTCCCCAAAAGATGATGGAATCGTGTTTGTTAACCCAACTGCAGCTGCAGAAAACACTGTTGGCCTTTAGAATTTCTGCACAACAATTCTGAAATCTCTTTTCTTGTCACTGCCGCAGCAACATTCCATTTAGCAGATATTCACTTTATAGTCTCTTTTGCAACAGACATTCATTTACATCTATTTTACATGAACTAAATTTGGCATTGACTGTAGCAGACCAGATGCTTAGATGATACAAGAGCTGACTGGGGTGCTCATCTTTATTTACTGCTCTGGCTTGAGCTGTATAGATATCTAAACATTTGCATATGTGCTGGTGAGACTGGAACTTTTTTCACATTAATTTAATTTTTCCTCATTCAGGTCAGGTCACTGACTTTGATTTTCGTTTTAGATTCTCTTTATATAGTTCAAAATAAACATTCCCATGGAGAAGCATCAATTTAATCCGTACGCTGGTATTTCAGGTACAAACAGGAAGGGTGTAGGGGGTTTGCTCGGTTGAGTTTTTAATCTCTTCTCAGACAGGCCACTTGTTCTCATTTCTCTCTTTCAAGGCTGTTGCATATGAATTTATGCATAAAAGCTGGACTTTAACAGTAGATAAGTGAGGCTTTTCTCATTGAGAGCTTTCTTTCAATGGAAGAATACAATAAGCAGTTTCTTATATTTTTTTCCTTGCTCTTTCATTTATCCACTTGGATACTGAGATCCATGTGCTGATCCTGTACCACAGACACACAAACGGTAACAGCACGATAAACTAGCATCTCAAACCACAACTACCATCCCATTGATCACATCTAAGTTAACATATGGAGCACGCTCTGAGGAGAGAGCCAGAGTTCTGTTATGTATGTCCTTGTGCTCCCTCACCCATATAGTTATTCGTGCCATGAAACCAAACTTCTGTGTCTCTCAACTTCTAGCTTCTGCCTGAAATAAGATATTAACATTCTTATCTCTTTATTACTGCTTCCCCTAAATAGTTTCACTCTCATTTTTGATTCAGTGCATTAACTGCTAGGTTGGATTTCTTATTCAATAATCCAAGTATTAAACGCACATAGAGATTTTCTGGTTTTGATCCTTTTCATGGAAATGCAAACCATGTCTTTATTATGTCTTTTAACTCCTTGAAATAGAACAGCTTACCTAAAAAGCACTTCTTTTGCACCTCCTCCTTAGTAAAAGACCTTGACCTAGTAAATACATCATAACTTATCAGTGTCAGGAAACTCTTCCCTGTGTTTTGGAATCATGGTCACGGTCTGACAGATTCTTGGCGCTGTCTTGGTCTGGCCAATCAATCACCTCACCACCTGATTTGTCATCAACTAGAAAAATAACACGCCACGGAGTCACGGAGAACTTGTAGGTGCAAGGGTGGATCCAGTCACGGTGCCCATCGACGGGGACGCATCATTCCCACGCCCAGACCACCCCAGCTCCTGCCACCTGGCAAGGACGCCAACCAGTAGGACGCCAACAGTGCCACAGCTGGCTTTGCTCCTCCGTGGTGCCAGAGGATGTGGGGGGGCTTGTGAGAAGCTGCTTGGTGCCAGATGTCAGCAGATACCAGCCCCCACGCAGATGATGTCCCACTCCCCTTCCAGGGGCACACAGACGTAGTAAAGCACTAAGGCCTTACCCATAAACATGTTTCATTAGCACCACGGAGACTTTTAATGCTGACCCCCCTCCTTCCATTCACACACAGACAACTCACAGTGAAGCAGAACACGTCAAGTTTTGCTCAGAAGTGCTGCTACAGCTACAACTGTGGCAGCATAGGAAATCACCAAATCCTTGCAGTCCATCTCTGCACTCTGCCTTCTCTGGGCTCTTCTCCTTTGAGATTTGTCTATTAAGTAACTGTATGTGGAATCAGTCATTTAAAAATTCTGGCATTATTACACCTTGAATGCTCAGGAATCTTCTTACTTTCAAGATACTTAATTCTTTAAAATTTTTTATCATTTGCTCTTGTAACTACAGTGTCCTTTACACTTTTCTTCTTCTCCCTTGATGTTTATCTCTCACTGGATTTGTACATGGTACAAATAACTCTTCACAAGCTTCATACTGCTATGCTAAAAAAAGTAACTCTCATTAATCCATTTTTATCAGATAGATTCTGTGTTTCTGCACACACTCTCGCAGTCATCACCGAACACATTCCTCACTTAAAATCATCTTTCTGGAACAAACATGACAGAACTACATACAATATCTTCAATGAGATCTTACATGAATTTTTGTACAGTATTAAAGCTTCTTTGCTTCCAGTAAAGTACCTCACCTTTCACTGAGCTGGTTGACAGTAGCGGCTCACTCTCACCTAAACTCACCACCTCACTTTCTATGTTACTTCAAAATGAGAAGCCTCAGCTCTATAGAAAAATTCCCTGTAATCAGCTTCTAAGACTTCTTAGGCTATTACAGTATTTAAAGTCGATGATTACATTAACCCACAAGATCATATAATTCTTCCTGGAGGAGAATTCAGGGTGAAAGTCCTCCCAAAACCTCCATAAGTCATCATTACTACATAAATTGTTCAGATTAATGAGGCCTTTTTGGTATTTTGAATGGTGACCTACCATGCTATCCACTAGCTTTCACACTGAGTTCTCAGTACTACCCTCTAATTGAGTAACAACACCTTGCAACAGACCCAGATCTATCCTAATTCACCACAAAGGCTTCTGCTGAATTCCAAAACGTGAATGAGGCCCATAGTGGCTTTGGCCCAGTTAACATTGCTGAAATAAGCACTATTCATTTTGGTGTACAGGAGCATCAACACTCCCAGGAAGCATTTTGCATTTAGAGACTGCTTCAATAATTTCATAGACCTCAACAGACTTTGCTTCCTGGTCATTCCAAAAACTGCAGTGAAGAGCTTGACCCAACAAGAGCTGTTCACAAGGTAAGGAATATCAGAAATCAGGATGCCTGCAAAACCTGCTGGGAACCAAGCAGGCTGTAATACAAGCAGCAGATACTGAGCACGTATGTTTTTCCAGTGGCAAGTTCCCAAGTTGTTATTCAGGGCAGCCACAAACATATACCCAAACCAAGGCAACACACTTTTTTGCTGCAAGTTCATGCCCCAGTTCAGGAGCAACTCAACCTTTCCTAACAAAGCTCTCTGTACTTGTTTATTTTAGCAGAAGTTGCAATAATGAGGGAGCCCATGGAGTACAAAGTTTCCTTCCTACAGCATCATTTGTCGACAGAGATTGCTTTTTAACATTACTGTCATGCTGCTGATAGACAACAGAAGTCTATGGTTCCTTTTCAATTGCATATAGAGTTTATCACCAACAAAAAGTGCTGCTGTCTATCAAAAACAATCTTTCCAATTCCTGTGTATCAGCATGCAGTAATAACTAAGTAAATTTCAAGGCAAAAATCTCTTAATAGGGAAAGTGAATATATTTTCTATTATTTGGAATTTATAATCTACAATAAGCACAGCTACTAACATGTGAAATCATGATAATGGGTGACTAAGTAAAACAGGTACTGCAAAAACAGGAGAAAAAAGGGGTAGTTCAACTTCAAAGTTCCAGATGAGAAGGGTGATGTACTCAACAACTTTTTTAAGTCATTCTTCAATGGCACCCTCTGTTCCCACACCTTTCAAGTGGATGGACAGCAGGATGGGGACTGTGGGAGCGAAGTGCTTCCCACTCTAAGTAAGGATCAGGTTCATGAGCACCTGAGGAACCTGAATGTACAGAAGTCTGTGGGACCCGGTGAGATGCCCCCAGAGTCCTGGGAGAATTGGCTGGTGTAGCTGCCAAGCTACTCTCCGTATTATATGGACAGTCATGGAGTCAGATGAAGTCCCAGGTGACTGGAAAAGGGGAAACATGGTACCTGTCTTCAAAAAGGGTAGAAAGGAGGACCCTAGGAAGTACCAACCTGTCGGCCTCACCTCTGTGCTGGGAAGATCATGAAACAGATCTTCCTAACAGCTGTGCTAAGACACATGGGGGACAGGGAGGTGATTTGGGACAATCAGCACAGCTTCACCAAGCACCAGTCCTGTCTGACCACCCCAGTGGCCTTCTGTGGTGGGGTGACTACATCAGTGCACAAAAGAAAGGTTACAGATGCCATTTATCTGGACTTTTGTATAGCCTTTGACAGAGTACCCCACCACATCCTAAATTGGAGAGAGATGGATTTGATGGATGGACTGTCAGATGGGTAAGAAAGTGGTTGTACAGTATTATCCAGAGGGTTGTGGTCAATGGCTCAGAGTCCCAACAGGTATCAGTGACAAGTGGTGTCCCTCGAGGTCATAGTGGGACCAGGGTCCCAATTATTTAAAATCTTCATCAGTAACACAAATGAAGGGATTGCGTGCACCTCAGCAAGTCCGCAGATGACACCAAGCTG
>VWPU01004514.1:0-101856 GCA_013398955.1 Callaeas wilsoni
AAAAAAAAAAAAAAGTAAAACGGGAGGTGTGGAAGCAGGGAAAGGTGGGGGGACAAAACAGAAACCGCAGGAGGACGCCGTCCGCAAGCTGCGCGTAGCGCAGGGATGGTGCGCCCCGGCGGGCTGTGCCTCCTACTGCTGCTGCTGCTGCTGCTGCAGGGCTCCCTCCTCCTGCTGGCCACAGCCCGGCACGGCCGCGCCGCCGCCTGCCCGCTCCGCAGAAAGGTAAGCGCCGCCCGTGGTGCCCTCCTGCCGGCGTGCGCTGCCGTCCGCCCGGCCCCGCGCCGGCAGCGCGGGGGACGCGGGTCTGGTCCCCGAGGGGTGCGGTGGCGGGAGGGGGCCATGTGCAGGGCCGCTCCGGCCGCGGCTCAGTCCCCTGTAAGGCGGGCGCGGTGCGCCGAGCTCGGGCGGCAAGCGCTCGACAGCGGCACCGTGGCTTTCCAGGACTGTGCGGCACGGTGCTGGGACCGTGCACCCGTCCCTGAGTGCTGACGGAAGAGCGTGAGGTGGGGGGAGGACCCCGGGGTGAACCCCTGCAGGATCTTTTCCCTACGCTGAGTAGGACGAGCTCCGCTGGTCGCCAGAAACAGACTGGCCGGGAGTGACTTGCAGCCACCATCCTGCACAGGGGTACCGCCTAGCCCAACTTCAGAACACGGAGCGTGCTGGAGCAGGTTCGGACCAGCAAATGGCCATTCGGAGTGAAAACGCGGTTACACGTTATGTTAGGTTTTGCTCGTCTCCTAAACCTAGCAGCTTGACTGCAGCAGCCAGGAGCAGCATGCACTGACACAGCTCCGGTTGGTGGTTAGCATAGCAGAAGATCTCTGCTGCAAGTTGGGGGTGATGTTATGGCTAGCATGAAGCACGTGTAGAGGGTGTCTGCCATTTCTGTGAAAAATCAGAAAAAGTTGTTCTTCTTGAAGCTTCTGAGCTAAAAGTACCAAAAATCATGTAGGAAAAGCCTTCCTGAACTTACTTTGTGTTAACAGGCCATCTGTGCTGTCTGTTGGCATCTCCTTGGACCTGACGTGCTTCTGGGATATGTGTACCACCACTTCACCTTCCCTCCCAGGCAGGGTTAACTCCACCAGCACAGCTCTTAAGGAAACTGGAAGCCCTTAGAAGTAAGTGCAGACCTGCTGCACTGGGGAGGTGCCAAAGCCACAGCAGGCTCACTGCGGGGTAGGTGTGAGAAAGTTTTGCAGCTGAAGGTCTGCTCTGTGACTTTACTCCGCTCTCTCACCTGCCTATGCACCTACATGTAGCCCTTGTTCTTGGGGCCTTCCTGCTTCTAGGAGAATGCTGGTTCCCCAAGATCTCTTCTAGGATTTTGGGCATTACAGAATCAGCCATATGCCAAGCTACATGTGCTTCACTGGAGGTGTCTGCCTGAGCTCGAGTTAAACAGAGCCCAGCCTTACCTTGTGGGATGGTGTCTTTACAATTTCCTTGGAACCAGTTTGTCAGCTGGATTTGTAGGTGGCCACCTGTGACACTGCCATAAAGCCAGGTCAAGCCTTTGGAGTGGGTGCCTCCTTCTCCTTGAGGGCATGAGGTGCAAAAGCCTGTGGGCTGGTATTAAACTGCTGCAAAGAGCTAGTGAGAGCAAGGACAAAGAGGACAGCTCCTGAGAGCCTGAGCAGAAGTCATACTTGTGGAAATGGGTAACTTCACAGATTGGGTGAGACATGGAGGAAGTTTTTCTCAGGAACAATTGACTGGACTTCTGCCAATTGCTAGCAAGACTGGAGGTGAAATGTGTTAATGATAGGTAATTATCTGCTGATTACTCTGTCATTAAAATGTGAGACCACCTGTAGTTGTGGAATTGGCAGGCCGTTTCGGAGGGTCATTAGGACAGTGGTAATAACTACGCTGTCTAGCAATGGCAGCGTCTGCCTTATTTACAAAACTATTGAGTTTATCCATGAATATTTACATGAACTCCTTAGGAAAAATATACTGTCTTGTTCCTGCATTACCACAGATGGCTTTTTAATTTACTTTAGTTCTTTATAGGATTCCTTTTCTTACCTCTCTTAGACAGGTCTAACTTTCTTTTTTTTGTCAGGTTGCCTAAGTCTCTGCCATGAAAGAAGTATGTGTGTTGTTGCTTGAAAAACTGCTATTTTAAGGAATGAACCTACAGTACTTCAGAGGGCTTTCTCATCATGAGTCCAAATTATAGTTAAAGCTACAACCAGTGATGTGCTTCATCATTCTAGAAAAAAAAGACATTGAAAACAGTTAATTTAAAATAAAGTATGCTGGAATCTTTTTGGGTTGTATTCCAGATACTCAGTAATGTGGTCTGATACTGCTTTCTTTTTGCTTAACATTGGAGTGCATTGGAAAAATCAAAGCCAGAATTCAGGGATCGATTGTGGAATGCTTGTAGTTGTACTTGGTTAGTATTTTATGATGTGTTGTTCCTGATAGAGGGCCAATTAATTATATGGCTACTTTTCCCCAAGTATGCCCTTCAGCAGAGCAAGTCATTTGTCTGTTCTTAACCTGTGGCTTTTTAGTTAAAAACTTTATTTTTCATTTCTGGCACTTTGGATGTGTTCTTTTAGTAGCTGTAGCCAGTGCAGTGTTTATCCCCAGGTGAGTTCTGCTTTAAGTCTTAAGCTGAGTTTCAGAGTGTCAGTAATGCAGGTGGGCAAAAGCTCAAGAGAAGAACTATTAAAAATGTGGCTAGCATTTTTGTGTGCATTACCATAGTTGCATGGGCATGTAACATGGTGAGTAAAATCTTTGCCTCAATTAGGTGTAAAGGAACATGACAAGGTATGACACCTGGATAGATAAGAGAGGAGAAAGCCATACAGGGAGGGTTATAGGGCTGCCTGCCTGGGTGAAATATTGCATGCCACGTGCTTTGGCTTCTGTAGCAAGCAAGAAAAATAAGGCACAAGAATATTGTGGATTGAGAAACAGTGCATTTCTGGGCTGAGGTTTGGAAGGTGTGGCTGTGAGGCCAAGTGGTGAATATTAGGGGTCCTGAAAGACAATGAAGCCACAGAGGGCACCTACCTGCACAGTGAGGTATACACTTTGTGCCTTGAAATGCATGGTCTACATAGATGAGACAAAGATGGAAGGACGCAGAACTCACATAGAAGGAAGCAGACCAAGTGTAGGCTGTTCATGTCTGGAGTTCCCATCCAGTTCCTCAGTCTCTAGACAGCAGTTTTCCTTTCCCTCTGAGCCTTCATTCCCCGTATCACCACAGCCTTCTGTCTTTACTTTTTTGTTTTGTTTTTTATACTCCCATGCTCTTTTAGATGTTTGGAGTGCTGTCACTGGATGAATTCTTTGTTCCTCCTCATGTTTTTCTGAATTGTTTCCTGGTTATTTGAAAATTTTACTCTTGTTAGTACATCATTCGGCCCAATTTCAGCTAGTTTCTCTGAGAGAAAAAAAAAAACCAAAAAAACCCACACTTTCTCTGATTTTCTTTGGCACTTCTCTTCCAGAAGAATCATTGCTGCCCCACTTGAAGTGATGTACGATATCTGACAAATGCAGTAGTATTTGTGTATTTGAAGACTACAGGTTGCATCCTATAATGGATCTATAAATAGTGCTGGAAAAGCAAGCTGTTTGGGCTAGTTAAAATGAACAAAATCTGAGGCTTGGGGTTTTTTAATCAAAAAGAAGGAACCTCAGCTCCCAAGGAAATACCCTTTATGTGCACCATGCTCTTCCAGAACTTTTGCAATGGCTGACACCATTGTCCTGTTCTACTGGGGAGGTGCTGCCTTTCCTTATGTGTCCCCATTGCACCTCAGTGAACAGTGGAGTTTGTCCCCTGTGCAGCCTTGGTTGAGAAGGAGGCTTTCTGAGTCTTGTGGTGGGGAGTGGATCCCACAAGTCCCAATGCATTCTCTGTGACAGTGTCACCTTTTTCACCTGGGGAGGTAAGGCAGAGGAGAAGGCACTCTGCCGTAGTGCTGAGCATTCAGAAATACCTTGTTCTTACGATTCTTCGGACCTTGGTGTGGCAGCAAGTTGGGAGACTTGTGTTCTCTCGTGAGACTGCTGCTCTTTCGCCTTGCTCAGAGTTTTTCCCGTGTTGAGTAATGCATTGAGTACCACCTGTAAATTGTAGAGTGGAGACAGAAATATGCATTTATGCATCTTGATCTGTTCATGAACCTTTTTGTTGTTATGTTGCTGGAACTGAAATTCCTCAAGCTGTACAGCCCAGCTGCCATAAGCTCCAGGACAAGACTTTGACTGTAATTTGTTTGTTTTAAAGCACCTTCTTTGGTTGCAACAGCTGTGTTAAAGAATCTTACTGCAAAGGAAAATTGGGTTGTAGCTCTTCTATCTACTTCATGCTCTTGGGGAAGTGAGATGCCACAGTGATGGTGTATGGTGTGATGCTGAACAAGCCTCGGCACTGCTCCTGTGCTATTTCATGGCTACCTAGAGCACCGTTTAACAGCTTCCCTTTTATGGTATTGGGGTCAGATCATATCCTTGCTTTTCCCTCTCTGAAGCTGCATTGAGACATGTGAGAGCTCCAGGAGGTGGGCAGGGAGGTGAGAGTGCCCGAAGGTACAGCAGGGGAAGACAGACCTGCTCAGGCACACTAAGGACTTTGCCCCTTCCCCTCTCACACAGAGCAGTAACAGGCCATTTGCAGGGGTCTGGCACAGAGGCAGAGCAGTGTTGGGAGTCCAGTCTCCACTGCAGAAGGGAAAGGAGATGCCAAAGGAGTGTGAGGTGCTAGCATGTCTGGAGCAGCCGTAGTGCCACCTTTCAGAGGGAGAGTGAGCTTTGTGAGCTCCCCTTGTACCATCACTTGGTGATGGTAACAACTGCTGGTGCCCGGAAACTGATTCTGCAGGGTCTGGGAAGTTTCCTATCAGTGGTGGGAAACTGAGATTTCTCTGTCGTCTCATGCTGACTCCAAGCTTTCTGTGAAGGAAGGTCTGAATGGTGCTTAGGGTGGTTTCCCAAGTTCATGATTACTCCATTTGACATGCAAGTGCTCAGCTGCTCTGCTTTGTAATGTCTAGGTCTTGAGAACTGTGTGAAAACTTTTGCTGTGTCTCAGCCGGCTTTCCTTCTGCCTGTGATACAGGCTCTGTAAAGGAAAACTTCATGTACTCTGTGCCTGGTGGCCTGTTTTATTTCTTCAGAGGTACCACTGGTAGCTGGCAGTATTACTCTGCTTTCAGTATCTGATTATGAAAGTTGGGAGGGTAAGCAGAGTAAAAAAAAAAAAGAAGGGTATAATGCCAAAAGCCTTTCTAGCTGGGCTGTGTGCAGTAGTCCAGAGCAGTGCTGATGATTATGTTATAGCCTGGTACCAGTCATCTGGGCTTGAGCTTTCTTGCTGGATTTATTGAGGACCTGAAAAGTTGACTGGTGACCACTTGTTCTGTACAATTCCTTTCAGTTGTAGCTGGTTTTGTGCACTCCCACATACATGATCAGACTTGCATGAAGAGGAGTATTGACCTCCTAACCTCATGCCTGTTCCAGGTGCCTCCTCTGTCTTTATACTTGCAGTAGATAGAAAGCAGCACTTCTGGTCCTTCCTCCTTGCTGCCTGACCACTACTTTCAGTTTATTTCTCACCACAGTGGCATGCCCTTTCATTTTCCTCTTCTGACTAAGGCTGGGGGAGAACCCTGTCTCGTTTTCCCTCTTGTTTTACTTTGCATATTTGTTCTCTTGTATTCTTCCCAGGTCTATGTCAGATTTTTGTTCACTTATTTCCCTGTATCTTTTGTACCCCTGGTGCTCTTCATGTTTGTTCTCCCTTCTGCCTGTGGTCTTCAGGAGAGTTTTTATGTTCCGTAATTCAGGTGTGCATTCCTGGACTGTCCTATAGGATTTGGAGTTGTAGAATGGTGTTGCCAGGGTCTGAAGTATCCTTCAGACTCTTGACATGCTGCAGAACAGTCTGAAGAGCCCTTTGGAATATATTTGGTTTGTACAATGCTGTTGGGCACATGGTGCAATTTTGGGGGCTCTCCTGTGCAGCTCCAGGAGTTGGACTTCAATGATCCTCGTGTGTCACTTACAGCTCAGGATATTCTGTATTCCATAGTCCGTGCAGGTGAAGTGGACTAGTGGTAGCACTTTGCTGAAGTGCTGCCTGACCCGTGGCCTGGTTTTGATGTACAGAGCTGCTGGATAAGGTTGTCTGGGATGAGCCATTGCAGAGCAGTCTTTAAGATTAACCTTTCTGACCCTGAGTCTTTAGTGTCAGAAATTTATAGGCAATGTGCTTCTAGTAAATTCCTCCAAGCAGCCTGTTCTGCTTTTGGCAGTCAGGCAGGCTTCTTAGATCAGCACACATGCACAGTTAGCCAGTGCTAAGGTTAGAGTTATCTGCTGGCTCAAGACTGACCAGATGTTTGAGTGCATCTGGAAGCCTGTTCTCTTACTTAGACATGCAAAGGCTACGTTTTCCTGTCTGTGCAGACAGACACCGCCTGTGTCCATTGCTCCAGTAAGTACTGCTGCACCAGTGGGGGGCTGTGGGTGATGAAGGCTGTGCCTGCTGCTGGTGTAAAGTGAGTTGGAAGGATTCAAGCAGGATCCATGTTGTCCTATCTGCTCTTCTGTCCTGTGGGAACACCACAACCCTGTATTGAGGTATTTCAGACGATGCTGTGTGTTTTCCAGCAGAACAAATTTAAATCTGATTCTGACTTCCTGATGGCTGTGGGTTTTGAGAGATTTTGAAAGCTAATTTAAAAAAATATGGGTTTTTAAAAATTCCTCTGTGTTTACAAATGTATACCCTGAAACCACAGGCAAGTTTGGCCTGCTGATTTTTTCCCATTATTTTGCAAGGTATTGCATGTTCTTCTCTGCTACTCAAGAAAGAGTACTGGGCTGTGAGGGGTCTTGTCTGGGTGTCTGTCTGCCACCTGCAAAGCTTTATTTCTGCCTGCTCCAGCAAGTCTGCCTGCCAGCTGTCTTTTGTGTTACCCATTTTCTTGGTGTCTTGCTGTTGTGGTTTAACCCCAGCTGTCAACCAAGCACTGCACTCACTAAATCCACATTCCATGCAATGCAAGAGAGCACTGGAAGGGTAAAAGTGGGAAAAGTCTTGGATTCAGATAATAGCTAACACAAAAGTCATGCACACAAGCAAAGCCAAACAAGGAATTCATTCACCATCTCCCGGGACAGGCAGGTGTTCAGCCATCCCCAGGACAGCAGGCTCCATCACACATAGCAGTGACTTGAGAAGACAAACCCTATCATCTGAATGTCCCCTCTCCTCTCCCCCTGCCCTCCCTGGCTTTTTGTGCTGAGCATGATGCCATATGGTATGGAAGATTGCTTTGGTCAGTTAGGGTCAGCTGTCACGTCGGTATCCCCTCCCAATGTCTTGTGCACCCTCAGCATTCATGCTGGCAGTCGTACAACAGGGAGAAGAGGCCTTGGCTCTGTGCAAGCACTGCTCAGCAAGACCAAAAACATCTCTATATTATCAGCACCGTTTTCAGCACAAATCCAAAACTCAGCCCCATACCAGCCACTGTGAAAAAAATGAACTCCACCCCAACCAAAACCAGCATACTCAAAGTGGGAAGTTCACCCATGACCTGCGCCACCTTCTGACAGAAGTGTCACAGCAGTTTCTTTGACGAAAGGTGCATTGCTGGGCTGAAGTGAGAGGTGAAAGTGATAGAAATCCTGCTGTCCTGCTTTGCTTCAGCAAAGCGATGCTGATTTTTGACTTGATGAATGGCAGAAGTTGGGTAAGTGTTGTGCCTGAATCATGGTGTGCTAGGGCTGTGCTCTGCTGCTGCTTTTGATAGATACCCAGGTGATGTATCAGGTGGTATTATGGTTAAGAAGACGCGGTGTTACCTTTCAGGAGGAGAAAGCCAAAGCCAGTATTCTTATGTTTTTATTTAATGAAAATGGAATTTTTACCTCAAGACCTGAGAAAAACAATGGTCAAAGAGGACTTTATCTGAGCAAAGTTGCTTTAGGAAACGTACATGCTGGCAAGCTGCTGAGCCGGGTGACCTGCTGGCTTGGCAACATGTTTTCCTTAAGCCCTCTGCTGCAGTGGCCTGGCATAGATGTGTGTACTTACTCAGCTGTGTCTCCCTCTCTCCCAGCAAAATGAGCTGAACTCCTTCCTGTGGACAATCAAGAGAGATCCCCCATCTTATTTCTTTGGCACCATCCATGTCCCATACACGCGTGTCTGGGATTTCATCCCAGAGAACTCCAAGAAAGCCTTCCAGCAGAGCCACATCGTGTACTTTGAGCTGGATCTCACTGATCCGTACACCATCTCAGCTCTCACCAGCTGCCAGCTCCTGCCACAGGGAGAGAACCTCCAAGATGTGCTGCCCCGTGACATCTACCGCCGGCTGAAGCGGCACTTGGAGTATGTCAAGCTCATGATGCCGTCCTGGATGACCCCAGACCAGCGGGGCAAAGGGCTGTATGCAGACTACCTCTTCAATGCCATTGCTGGCAACTGGGAGCGGAAGAGGCCGGTCTGGGTGATGCTGATGGTGAACTCCCTGACGGAGGTAGACATCAAGTCACGAGGTGTGCCCGTCCTGGATCTGTTCCTGGCCCAGGAAGCGGAACGGCTGAGGAAGCAAACGGGCGCTGTGGAGAAAGTGGAAGAGCAGTGCCACCCACTCAATGGGCTGAACTTCTCCCAGGTGAGGCGGAGTGGTGTGCAGGGTGCCAGGCTGGCTGCTGAGGTGGATATCGCAGGAGCAAAAGCATGGGCAGGGGCGTGGGGTAAGTGCTTTCTACCCAGAGAATTGTGTCTGCTCCCTGTAGCCCACTCCTTTGCCTACATCATCAGGAGAATTTGCTAGCACAGGAGACCAGGCCAGAGATGAATTCATTCAGCCCTGGCCTGGGAAGACCCCTGTTCTCTTCCTTCGGCAGCCTTGGATATGTTCCACCCTCAGCGACACTGGACCTTTGGATGTGTGCTCTCTGACCCTGACCGGAGTGCCCTGCAGGAGCTCAGGACAGGCTGGGGCTTAGTGTCCAAACCTGTTTTTGTAATAGCAAGTTAAAAAGAAAGAAGTGACTACTTGGGGAAAGTAGGAGTGCTGTGAGTAGTGCTGAGAAGTAATTGCTGGTTGGAAAGCATCACAGTGAATATCTTGATGCCCTCAGAAATAGGGGAAGTCATCCACACTGGGAAAGGTATTTTTTGTTTGTTTTTTTTTTCCCCCCTTCCTTTATAACCAGGTGAGGGTGAGCACAGCACAGCTTTCTGCAGGGAGCTTCACAGACTAGTATAGGCCCTTGTGCAAATGCCTTTGTGTTTGCAAACCTGCTGGAGTTCAGCACGGTTGTTCATGCAGTAGAATGACCTCCGTGTTGTCCATGTGTTGGATGAGGTGCTCCTCTCTGAACAAAATACACCAGGCAGCAGTATCTGCTGTTGTCTCTGCCCAGTGGGGTCACAGGCATAGTGTTGCTCTCTGACATGGGGTAGTACCTTTGCTGCAGGGTGGTGCTAGTTTGGGGAGTGGAAGTGGCATTTGCTTAGGAATACGTAAGACCTGCATTTTGCAGCATGCCCCAGTAGCACAAGATGGGAGGACCTTTAGGCATAGGGCTGGGGAGTTTTGACTGATGCCCAGCCCTCTCCCCTGCATCCTCAGGCCTGTCCTGTCACTGATGCAGAGTTTGGAAGGGAAAGAGCAGAAAGTGAGTGCAGTGCAGCAAGAGCAGGGACAGCAGCTCAGGACAAATGTCTGAAGTGCTGCTGCCCCAGACAGCGTTGTTGGGGGGACCATGGTGCAGGGAATAGCACAACAGCCCAGGCTGCATCAGCTGAGCAGTCGTTCAGTGCAGGCAGGGCTTCTGCACTTCTCTTTTCCATTGTTTGAAGCTAGGCAACCTCATTTGCATCTCTAATCTTTTGCTTAACACGGTGCTTTGAATCCTTATGCTGTTGCTCTTTGCTCAAAGCTAACCTGAGAATAGGCTGGGAAGTCCCTTTTTTCCCACCTCTTACCTGGTTGAGGATTTATAAACATTATTGACCATTATTTTTCTTTAGCTGACATTTCCCCTGTAGTTTATCATGATGGAAATAGAGGCATGGGCATTTTTCTCCACTGCCTTCTAAGAAAGTGGTAGCGAGACTGAGAAATGATTGCAAATCATGTCCCTGCTAAGCTCACGTAAATGTTGACTCTTGGTCCTTCACAGTTTTCTTCAAAGAGCAGCTGTTTTGCAGATGGGATAAATACCAAGTGGTCTAAGAAGCTGCATGGGCAAGGGACACAGAGCTGCAACATCCCGAATTGCCCAGCCTTCTGAGAAGGCCAGAGAGACAAAAATTGCAGGAGGAACTTGCCTCTAGTTGGGAAAATCATACTCCATGGTTGCCCCACAGTGAGTGAAGGTGTGCATTTGCATCAGGCAGGCTGCAGCTCTTCCTGTGCCTGCTCACTTCCTGGGGAAGGAGGACACTGTCCCTTGAGGGAGCAGGTCTGGAGCAGCTACTGCACTGCAAATTCACACCTCCACTGCTCCCCACTACTAGATTTCCTGTTCGGGCAGCTCAAGGAAAAGGAAAAGCAGAGGCCGATGATTTTTATGCTTCTAAGCCAATTTCATGGCTGTTTCAGAAACTGACTTGTGAACTCTCATGGTTGGCAATTGTGTAAGTCTTTGATTTCACAGCTTTCTTGTCAGTTCGTTCAGGCAGTAGAGTTAATTACGTGTTTAATAGAAAACAAAGAGTTTGAAATAGGCTCTTTGAAAATTATTTTCTTTAGTATGCTGCTGTTCGGAAACCCCCAGTATTGGGCTATTTCTGTGACTGCTTTTCAAACAAGCAAACACACAGGCATGACTTAGAGACTTCTGTTGGGAAAAATGGAACAAAACCCATAAGGGATAGTCTAACACTGTGCAAGAAATATCGTATAATCACAGAATGGCCTCATTTGGAAGGGACCTCAAAGATCCCTTAGTTCTATCTCCTCTGCCTTGGGCCGGGACACCTTTCACTACGACCAGGTTGCTCAGAGCCCCGTCCAACCTCGCCTTGAACCCTTCCAGGGATGGGGCATCCACAGCTTTTCTGGGCAACCTGTGCCAGTGCCTTACCACTCTCACAGTAAAGAATTTGTTCCTAATATCTAATCAAAACCTACTCTCTTTCGCTCTAAAGCCATTCCCCCTTGTCCTGTCACTACATGCCCTTATAAAAAGTCTTTCTTGTAGGCTTCCTTCCCATACTGGAAGGTGCATTGTAGGTCACCCCAAAGCCTTCTCTTTTCCAGGCTGAACAATCCCAATTCTCTCAGCCTTTTCTTATAGGAGAAGTGTTCCTTTCTTCTAATCCGTCTTGGTAGCCACCTCTGGACCTACTCCGACACATCCATGGTGCTGGGACCCCAGCGCTGGATGCAGTGTTCTAGGTGGTGTCTCACCAGAGCAGAGCAGAGGGGCAGAATCCCCTCCCTGCCCTGCTGCCCACGCTGCTTTGGATGCAGCCCAGGACACGTTTGGCTTTCTAGGCTGGGAGTGCCCATGGCTGGGTCATGTCCAGCCTCTCATCCACCAGCACCCCCAAGGGCTTCTCACAGGGCTGCTCTCCATCTGTTCACCCCCCAGCCTGGATTGATACTGGGGATTGCCCTGACCCAGGTGCAGCACCTGGCACTTAGTCTTGTTAAAACTGCATGAGTTTCCCACGGGCCCACTTGCAAGCTTGTCCAGGTCCCTCTGGATGTCATCTAGAGAGATGCTTTTTTTCTTACAGCAGAATTAGAGAGAAATTATTTACTTAGCAGAGAAGCAAGTTCAGTGTTTTCAGTTTGTTTCTGCATAGGGTTTGCTCTTTCTTTCGCATCCAAAATTATTAAAGGCAGGCTCCCAAGCCACTTCCAAACCATACATTGTTACGAGCTAGCTGCCTGTTTTGATCCATTCGATTGAACAAGGCCTTGCTGGTGTATGTTATTGCAGGTGAAGGTCTGGAACAGTTCATTGTAGTCTCCCTGGGGTTGTACAATGCTCAGTAACTGCAAAGTACAGACAAACCCAAATTAGCAACTTCCTTTTCCTTGTGAAGAGAGAGCAGTAAAAAGTGAAAAAAAACCCAAAACACATACAACAGCCAACACTGCCTGTCAAGGGTCTCTTTTTCTTTGGCTTTTTGTACCAAAGACTTTTGGTTTATGACACTCTCATTATACCTGCCAAATCTCTCTGTTCTTGCTCAGCTCAGGCTGGCTGCCCACATTGCCAAATCATAAAAGTATAATTTCTGCTCAAGACACAATAAAGGTACACAATCTATGAAATACTTTACTGCCTTCTCAATCCCTCTCTCTTGTTCCAAGTTCCGTGCAACTTTAGGAGTACAGAAAGATTAGTTTGTCTCCATGCCAGGGCCATGGTATTTATTTTTCCTCTTTCATGCTGTTTCCATCTTAGTTTGTGTTACAGACTTGTTCTCCCACTCCCACTTTGCTGGGTAGTGCCTCTCTTGTTGCAATACTCTGCATAGGTCTCATTCCTAGCTGCGTCTGGGCTTTGTAGCTATGTATGATCTGCCACTGATGGCTTCCAGCATGGAATCAGTCCCTCCCAGCTGTTCCTTTGCAGTTACACATGTGCTTAAATGTTTGCTATATTGGGGGCATTAGTGCTCCAGCCCAGAACAGCTTTGCTGTTGGCCTCGGTAGTGTCATGAACGTCAGTTGAGTACTGGCTCAGAAGATGAGCAAGTGTTGGCCTGTACTGTGCCAGGCACTTGCTTTGGCACGCTAAGATGGTGTCCAGGCTGTATTCCTCACAAACTGGTCTCAGCTTGAACACAGGAAGTTTAGAGTTACGTCTGCCCTTTGTGTGGATGCATGGTTAAGTGTGTAAATGCTGTCCAGCCATCACCACTTCCTAGCCACAACACTGGCCAGTTTGGCTTCTCCAATAGTGGGACACTTGGTAGAAGATTCTATTACCTGTTCTTGATTTGAGAATTGTTTCCCTGTATGACTCTCCTGTGGTCATACCTTGTCACAGCATTCTTCCTACCTGAGCATCTGAATACATTGCTGCATATTCAGATGTAGTCTTCAGAGCTGCTTGGGATGCAGTAGGAAGCTGGGAGCCACTAAGAGCTGACTGCTCATGAAATCCTGGCTCCAAATCTGGGACTAAGCGAACTAAGCACTTGAAAGTTGTGTCATTTCCTTCTTTCAGCCACTCCCTTATATAGCTCGTTGCAGATAGGAAATGAAGCAAAGTTTTTTACATTGATCATTCTGCTGGTTTGGACATAAATTTTAGGAGTAAACAATCTGAAAGGGGTGCCTTTTTTTTTTCTTTTTTTTTTTTGTTTGTCAGGCAAGCAGGCCCCAGCAGCCCCTCCCCCAAGGGTCGGGAAAATAATTTTTTGAATGAAAGTGAAAAAAATTTGTTTTTTTAATAAATGGAGTCTCTTGCAGGTACGGGGTAGAAAAGGATGTTGAAACACCCTCCCCTGTCCCCAGAAGAAGCTGGTGGATTTGAGAGCTTTTTTTGTAGGTAGAATTTGCAGTCTTGAGCCTGGGCCAGGCCGGGCCAGGCAGGGTCCGACGATCCCCTTTGGAGGGTCCCGGCGGGCAGGTCCGGAGATGGTAGCTGGTCTCGGATGAAGAAGTAAGCTGAAAACAGTCCAAAAAGGAACAGAAGCTGCTGAGGCAGGCCGCAGGTTTTTTTTTAGTTGAAAGTTGAAGAAACTAGAGGGAAAAAAATTCTTCTTTTAATTTTGAATTGGCAGAATTGTTAGCTTTGAGAGAGAAAGTATGTAAATATTTAATTGTAAGGTTAAACTGGTTGCTTTGAAGAGTTTTCTTGTTTGTTTTTTTTTTATTTAAAAGGTGTAATAGAGATCAAGCAGGCGATAGGGAATATAGTATTGTTATAGAATTATTTTAAGACATTTATTTATTTTACATTGTTGTCTTGATTTTTAAATTAATGTATTTTAAACATATACACATATATATATAAAAATAGTGGTAGTGATATTTAGTAAGCAATGGTATATAGGCAGTTTAATATTATATATGGTTTTTATTTAAAATCAAATTTTTTTGGGGTACATAACATGTTATTTTAATTTTTTGTGTTATTTATTATGTATAATCTGGTTTTTGAGCAAAGATAACTTCACGGGTGGGTTTGTTTTTATTTGAGGCAGTATTAATTCAAATAGATTTTTTTAATAGTTTTTTAAGATGTTTTATTGGGACTTTGTTTTTATTTATTGTATGTAAAAGTTTAGATTGGGCAGGATTTGTTTGGTTGATGGAGCTTTGGGTATTAATTAATTGGGTGGTTTTTGTTAAATGTTGTTTTTAATTTTTGAAAGTTTTCGCCCTTAGTGCTTTTAAGGTGGTTTTTCATAATTCATTGTGCTGTTTTATTTTGTTTGTAGTTGGTGTATGATAAGGGACATGGTACACTTACTCAGTGTTATGTTTTTTAGTTTAGGTGTTTATAAGGTTATTTTTGAAAAGCGTTTTATTGCTAGATTAAATTTTTTTGAGGGTATTGTGTTTTTAAAGAATTTGTTTTTTAAGGTTTAGGATGGTGTTATGGGTAGTAGCGTGAGGGATAGGGTAGGTTTTTAACTATTTAGTGGTGGCTTTTATTACTGTGAGCACATAGTGCTTGCCTTGGCGGGTTTGAGGCAGTGTGAAGTAATTAATTTGCTAGGCCTCCTCATGTTTATATTTGGATTATTTTTTATTTTATTATAGGGGCTTTATTCATTTGGTTTGTTTGATTGTGGTGTACGTTTTACACTCATGGATGATGTGGGAGATATTGTTTATAGTTAGATTTATTTTTTGGTTTTGTGTTTATTTGTAGGTGGTATTTTTATTTTGATGGCTTGAGATATCATGGGCTTATTGAGTTAGAAATAACTTTTTTTTGTGTTGCTACTTTAAATGTATTTGGGATACTTTTATTTTCACAGATTGATTATTTGTTGTTTTGGTGTTTTTTATTTGATTTTTGAGGATGTGGGGATTTATATGGCAGATTTTTATAGGTAGATTTTTTATCTAAGTGATGATGTTTTTGTATTTATCGGCAGCTTAGGGTTTTTTTATGTTGTTAATTTTTTTAATTTTTTTTTTAGTTAATTTTATAGAGTATTGGCTAATCTACAAATTAGTGTAGAGCTAGAGTTTTGGCTTTTTTTTAGTAATGTTTGGGGCCAGCTGAATGGCTTTGAGTTCAGCAAGTTAACTTGATTTATTTTTTTTTTTAGTAGTTTTTGTAATTTGTTGTGTGGGGCTCTATATGGCTGGTTTTAATTTTTGTTTTGTTTTTATAATATGACAGGAACCGTCAGTGAAAAGAGCATAAATGTGTGGTTTTTGTTGGCAAATTGGCTGTATGGTGGAGCTTCCTCAGCCCATGTTGTTTGGTTTTGTTTTGTTTTCTTAGTGAGATTAAGGTGTTTATTTTCAGGTTAATTTGTAATTATTTTTAGGATTTTAGGGCGATTTAATTTTTTGATATGGACGTGTTGTGTGATGAGGGAAATCTATTTGTTTTATGTAGTATTGGTGGTGTGGTGGGTAGAGGGAATTTTTTCTTTGAACATCCACCCCAGCACCAGTAGTTTGGATGCCAGGAGAAGTTGTGCCTTAGTGTTTATTATTTTTGAGGCAGCTTGGATTTTTTTATAGGTTGTTTAGGTTGTTTTCTTTTTTTGGGGGTTTGTTTGTTTTTTTTTTGGTTGAGGTGTAGTTGCTTTTGGTGTTTTTGTAGCTTTGACTTCAGAATTTTAGTGGTCAGTTTTGAATTTTACTAGGCACTTTTTGCTAAAGGTTTCAGGACAGACTGTGGCTCCTGACTGTGGAGTAAAGTATGTTTTTTCATTTTGGTCTTATTTTTATTGTGCCAAGGGTTATTGCATGAGCAATTTTTTGTTTGATTTAAGTAAAGGTTTGTTGTTGTCTACGGCTTTAATGCAAATTGGTTTTTTTGTGGGTACTTAGGTAGAGAGTGCTCACAATTTGGTTGTATTCAGGTATTTTTTAAAAGCTCATGGTGCTTAGGAAAGTTTGCAGGTTTTTTTTGTTTGTTGGTGGAGACATTTTTGTGATCTTGTTGATGACTTTAGTGGGAATTTGATGTTGTTTATTGTGCTATTTTATTCTTAGAAATTGGATTTTTCTAGCAGGTCTTTTGACTTTGCTTTTTTTGATGGCGAGACTGGCTTCTAGGAGAATCTGGATGATTTTTTTTCTTTTTTCAAACATTTTTGTTGCTGTTTTTTCTTACATAATGATGTTATTGGTGTATTGCAGGTGTTCTGGAGCCTCACTTTTTTTTTTAGTGCAGCATGGATTGGTCTATGACAGATGGTGGGACTGTGCTTTACTTTTGGGGCAGCTGGTTTCAGGTGTATTGCACACTCTTTTAGGTGAAGGTCAATTGAGGCCTGCACTCTGCTGTTAAAGGAATTGAGAAAAATGTATTGGCAACATTAATACTGGCATATTATTTTGCTGCTTTGGATTTTAATTTGTACTGGAGTTTTAGCATGTTTGGCACAGCAGCGCTCAATGGTGGAGTTATTTTATTTAAGGCACGATAGTTTACAGTCAATTTTTTTTTTTTTTTTTAGATTTGCACACAGGCCAAATAGGACTGTTGAACGGTGAGTGGGTCTTGCTGACCACCCCTTGGCTCTCCAGCTCACGGATCATCTTGTGGATGGGAATCACAGCATCTTTCGTTGTGCAGTACTGCCAACGATATACCATTGAAGTGGCAATTGGTACTCGTTGTTTTTTTCCTTTTTAGAAGGTTTATTGCAGATGGGTTTTTTCATAGTTTAGGCAAGGTGTTTAATTGTTTACTGCTTTCCGTTTTTATAGCAGTTATTTTAAAAGTTCTCTTGAGTCTTTTTGGGTTTTTGAAATATTTGCTTCGGATGAAATCTATGTCTAGAATGTATGGAGCATTAGGACGAGTTATAGTAGGATTTTTTAAAAATTATTTTTAGTCAGGATCACTGTAGCTTCTACTAAAGTTAAATTTTGTGATTTTTTTTATTATTCTAGAAATAGAAACAGGTTTTGCTCTTACGTGTATCAATGGGCTTAGTGTGCACTGCGCACCAATGTTGACTAAGGCTGCATATTTTTGTGGTTTTGATGTATTAGGCAAACGAATTTACACAGTCTAAAAACCATGGTTTTCTTTAACTTTTACTTGGCTGGAGGTGGGGCCCCTCTAGTTCTGGTTATCTATGCTTCCATGGACAGCTGGAGCTATTTTTTTTAGGTGTAACTTTTTTTTTTAATCTTGGCATTTTTTAGTGTGCACACGTGTTTTGCTAGGACAGAAGTAGGTCTCCCATATTACTTACTTATTTTTTCTCTATGGTCACACAGGAAAGACTACAACTTAGCTCATGGGATGTGGTTTTTTTCTCATTTTGGAGGACGTTTGCATCTGGCAACAGGTATTTTGGTTTGTATCGATGAGATCTGGAGAGTTTTTAAAACTTTTTTCTTGATCTTTTGAGGTATTTTTTAAATTTTGTCTTTTACTCTTTGTATACCCTTTGACAGATTTGTTATTACTGTTGAGATTTTGGCATGTGTTGGACTATTTATGGTATTTGCATATATCTGGAGGTTTTTTGCTATAGAAAGTACGGTCTCATTTTTTTCATTTTGCATCATCATTGCTAAAGCAGAAGAGTATTCTTGTGGCCAATCGTACAAGTTTTAGCTACATTAATGGTGTATATTTTACTATGTTCAGACTCTTAATTGCTGGGTGATTTGAGAAAATTATTTTTATTACTGTTAGTTTTTTCAAGTGTTGAATTTTTTGTTTTATCATCTTCCATGGGGTTGGTTGTATCTGGAGATCTTTTGCGCACAGGTATTCTTTTCTGGCACCATTCAAGAGTTGTTTTCAGAGACTGCAAGGTTGAGACCCCTTTGCCATCTCTTGGTCGATAGCTGGATCACGTGACAGGGAGGGGGGGGGGGGGGGGGGGGGGGCGTGCCAGAGGCGGACCATCCAGCTTTGTATAGGTTCATCAGGCCGTCGGGGGTAATCCTTTCTTAGGCCACGAAGGGCCTTCACAGACATAGACTCAGTAGTGACTTCTGAGTTTGAGTGCTCTGCTGGCTTTGAGGGTCCTTCCCCCGCATCATCATCATCCTTCACTGGGTGATCAGTTCCGGCTGTGTCCTTTTTACTTCTCGTGATAGGAGCTACTGCCGTTGGTTTAGGCTCTTTATCTGGCTTAGGTGCAGCCTGAGTGACTGGGGTGGCTGCTGATTTATTTTTCTGCTCCTCTGGCCTTGTGTGCTGCACTACGCTATCCAGCAGTGTGCGATAAGCATATGCCCAGGCCCAGCACATTGCAATGAGCTTTTTCTCAGTAGAGCTGTTATTGCACTTCTCTTTCAGGTATTTCCCCACCTCATCTGGGTTCTGAATTTGGTCAGGGGGGTATTCCCAGGCTATCGGGAGCGAGAATTCCTTCAGGGTTTGGCCTATTTTCTCCCATATTCCACCCCACTCAGGATTTCCTACATTTGGGGCAGGTGTCTGCTCAGCCTCTCTGGAAAACTCAGCTTTTTTTAAACAGTAAATTATATAGAGGAAACTTATTAGATGAAACACCAGAAAAGTGGTATCTTTAGCATCAAGGGGAAACTGTATATTCCCAAAAGGTGCTGTACTAGATTTGAAGGGAAATAAGCAGAAGAAAGGCTGGGGAATATCGTCTCTCCTTCTAAAAGATTGTGTAATTACTAACAAATTCCCAAAACAGGCTAAAGGGCTTCGGACAGAAAAACAACATATCATACACATGTTCAACAGCTCTCCATATTTCTGTAAACCCTTTATGAACCAGTGTTAATACACTCATAAATACAGCAGACTTCATCTGTGGCCTGGCCTTGTAAAAGTTATAAGCTAGGTACAAACTCTCCCAGATCCATGGATAGAGAAACAGGCCCAGGGGCCAGAAAGACATTATTATATTAAGCAGCATGGTGATTAGTGACTGTTGTACCTCAATACAAAATATTTAAAATGAAAATGTAATTATTACTGTTTTTTTCATTTTCTTGAGCCCTAACATTGGGTGCCAATTTAAATGTGCCAGTTTGGATACAAATTTAGGAGGAAACAATCCAAACGGGGTGTCTCTCTTTCTTTCTTGCCTGCCAGGCAAGCAGGCCCTGGCAGTCCCTTCGCCACGGGTTCGGGAAAATAATTTTTCGAATGAAAGTGATAAAAACCCTATTCATTTAACAAATAGAGTCCCCCGCAGGCACAGGGCAGAAAAGGATATTGAAACCCCCTTCCCTGTCCCCTGAAGAAGCTGGTGAATTTTAGATTTCTTTCTGTAGGTAAAACCTGCAGTCCTACACTGGGCCGGGCCAGCCAGGCAGGGTCCGACGATCCCCCTTGGAGGGTCCTGCCGAGCAGGTCCGGAGATGGTAGCTGGTCTCAAACAAAGAAGCAAAACAGTCCAAAAAGGAACAGAAGCTGCTGAGACAGATCACAGTCTTTTCTTAGCTGAAAGCTGAAGAAACTAGAGGGAAAAAAACTCTCTTTCTGACTCTTAACTGGCAGAACTGTCAGCTCCAAGAGAGAAAGTATGTAAATTTTTAACTGCACGGTCAAGCTAGCCGCTTTGAAGAGTTTCCTTGGATTCTCCCTCCCCCCTTTGCCATTTAAGAGGTACAATAGAGATCCAGCAGGTAATGGGGAATACAGTATTGCCATAGAATCACCCCAAGACAATAATTTTGTATTAATTAGGACTTTTTTTTTTTCTGTTCCTACTCAAAAAACAACTTTTGCAAGCAAGAAAGTGATAAGAGATTCTTGCTTTTCTCTAGAAGGTTCCCAGTACTTCCAGGTTCTGGATCACTAACATGACCGTGAGAGCTGTAGACTCCTGCTTAACAATTACAGCCCTTCTGACATAACAGTAACATCATTTTTGCTGCTTAATCTGTGTACCCACTTGGGTGAAAGGCCCGCCCTTGATAACTCCTTGTATAAAATTATTATTTAGGAGAAGCCTGTATTTGTGGGGAAAGTAGGAAGCAAAGACACCATTGCTTTGTTACAAGTGTTACATGGTTTGTTGGCTGGTTTGGATTTTTTCCTGTTCTCAGGAAGTTAGAAGTGGTGGCTTGAAATTAGGCACAAAAGTTACTATATGAAATTGGTGAGATTTGTGCTAGTCTTCTCATTTCAAGGAAAGGGGATTTTTGCTGTACTTGGTTGGTCAGTTATAATAGTTGCCATTAATTTCTGGGATGATGAGGCCAGATCTGACAGTGTTTCCATTCCCAAGACCTTGGTTCAGGCCCATCTTTGACAATGACAGTAATGGAGAATCTCAAAGAAAGAAAAAGCAAGGAAAGGCACATAGTACAAAATCTGAAAAGAGTAGATTAGATTCTGTAGTTTAGGTCCAAATTTGGAGCAAAGCAAAGAGCAGTTGCTTGATGAAGGAGCTGACAGAGGAGCAGAGCATCTTATTGCTAAACAAGTTGGATGGGACACTGCTTGCAGTAACCTGATTGCATCTGCTGCCCCAAGGGTATAACTTCAAGCTTGTTAAGACCAGCCTTCTTTCCTCAGGTGATGGGAACATCAGGATTTTGTGCACATGAACTGGAGCTGGAACAACTGAATTGATCCTGTTTGCATCTTTGTCTGCTGGAGTGTGTGACCTAGATTTTTGTTTTCAGTTTGTGTGTAAACAAACCTTCAGACTGCATGTCTAGATATCAAGGATCGGGCATGGGCTGGTTGGTGGGAACCAAAATAACTAAGGCTTTGCATTTCTATTGAAATAATTACAGCTTAATTAAGATCTTTTAAACTATCTGGGGATTTCAAGGTTCTTCTCTCAGTGAAAGTGGCATTCAGTGGTGATATGCCGTTTCTGCATTCAGAAGGGTGGGGAGTTCGTTTCAAACAGCCTGGACTCTGTGGTAGGGCTTTGAAATCCCAAGCTGTGAACTTTACTGCTTGCACTTGCACTCTATATGCCTGTCAGCTAGCTGGATTTTCCCATTTAAAATGCCCTTAGCTAAGCATATTATGCAGCAGAAACAGAAGATGTCAGGCGGCAAACGTGGCTTCTTATGTCCTTGCTGCTCCCATGGAGGCTCCTTGTGGGTGTCTCGCTGCCAGTTTTATGGTGTGAGCATGCCAGTGCACTTTCCTTTTCACTCAGCGAGCAAGGGCTTGGCAATGAAATGTGTGCACTGCTCTGAGAGCGCTTGTGACTGGGTTATCCTGCTAACTTCTGACAACTGCACTAGGCTGGGTTATCCTGCTGTCCTCTGACAAGTAGTGCTGAACTGGTGGGCGGGTTGACAGGTGCACTGTGTGACCAGCTTTGGGTGAGGGCACTGTTGCTGCAGAGAAGCATAGCCCTGTCAGCAGGATGAGAGGTGCCAGGCATCGGTGGCCACTCAAGGTAGCACACAGAAGCTCTGAGCTGAATGCTTTTTGGATCAGCTCAGCCACAAGTAAAGAGTGTGGAGCAGGGCAGACATGTGGCCTTGGCTTATTTAGCTGTTCAGGCAGTTGTGTGCGCCTTTGTGAAGCTTTGGTCTGCACGTTCTCAGGTCTTGACACAGGATTACAGTGATGAGTCACGGTGGTCAGATGCTGTGGCTCTGTCAGATGCTTGATCCCTAGAGCTCACTGCTTATGGCCATTACAGAACCCAAAGCATGGGACTGTCACTGCCAGTTTTTCCCTTGGACAAAAAGGTTGCAACTGGTCTGGACACCTTAAAGGCGCATGTGTGCAGAAGCTGTAGAAGACAGCTTTCTTTCACACCTAAGAGCTGGACTGCACTCCTATCACCCTGCTGTCCAGTACTGGTGAGATGGTACTTCTGGCCCAGACTGGATTGCAAGATCCACAGGGATCCATGCTGGCTCCTGCATCCCAACTGACAGCATTTCTGACTCATGGCAGTGGTTCCGAAGACTGATTTTTAGTTTTCCTCAACAAATTCAGATGAAAAATAAAGCCTAGCTTTGGTTTTCATCTGTTTGATTTTGTGAGGGTTTGTATTCCACTGAAGAGCCTCTGCTGTCAACTCTCAGTACTTGTGTGAGCATTACAGCTGTAATCAGTTTGTCCTTTAATGTTCTGTTTGCTGAGCCTGTCCCAGCAGTGCACATTTTCTATGTGTTAGCTGTTGACTCAGCTCTTCCCAGGCCTAGGAGCATCTGTCTTGTGATGTAGCAGTCATGTGTGTGCTTGGTGCAGTGGTATTGTCACTGTCCTGATCTTTCCTTGTTTATGCATCTGTGCTTGGCTGTGGTTCTTTCAGGCACAGTGGTTTTCTGAGCGCTCATGCTTGGGGCTGTCAAAGTCCTTTTTACTGACACTGCTTTCCAGGGAGGAAAAAGTGTTACTGTTTGTTGGTCCATTCCCTGTCTGCTCCCTGGTCAAGGTGAACTTGCAAGCCAACTTACATGTTCTTTCTCATCTGCATTTACATTTTTAGCTCTTCTAAGTACTGTTTCTGTTCTCCATGTCTTCAGTATGGGAAGTGTTGGTTTTGTATTTCTCTGAATTCCTACTGCCATGGACTCTCTTGATAAAACCATTCGTTGATGCTCTTGTCTTAATACAGAAAACTTGCAAAACACTACCAAGATTTTTGGAAAGGATGTGGTTTCCATTATACTTGTTGACTTAAAATTTCTATATCCTATAATTATTTGCAATAATCTTCATGAAGGCTTTTATTAGATAATTTGAAAGATTGATTGCAAGTAGGATGAGGCTGAACATAGTTTTAAGAGGATTGTTTCTTTTTCTTTTCAAAAAGGAAAGAGTAGGAACAATTCTTCATTTTTTGTTGGTAATAGAAAAAACATTGGGTTCCTCAATAAAATTCTTGTAATCCAGCAAGCTTAGCAGCTATATGCACATCCACACCAGACATCATCCATTTCCAACATGCTTGGATGAAAGATGCTCAGACACCAAGGTGTGTGAACTGTTTCAAAGGGATTAGACAGATGGATGAAGGATAGTCACACCGGGGAATCTCATACATGTCCCAAGTGCCATCTCTGTCTCAAGTCATCTCCCAGCCCGACAGCTTGAATTGAGGGCAGATGTGAGTGGAAGAGTTGCTCCGTAGGTTGTGGGCTTCTGCTCCACTGGGCAGATGTGGAAAGATTGTTCCGAAAATGTAATTGAGGTGGGCTTGGAAGCTGGTAAGGAATGGGTCAGCTGAACTCAGCTTGGCAGTGTCCCTGCTGGAGCATTCAGATGCCGACATGTTCTCCCTTTTCACAAAACTTATCTTTCTAGTGCATGCAGAGGTCACATGTGAATGTGGGGAGCAGTTGGCTGTGCAGTCTGAAACCAGGGAGAGGTTTAGGAAGGTTTATCCATGGATCTTGAGAACAGTCCTGTCAATTAAGACCAAATGTGTAACAGTGTTTAGTCTGCAATTAACTGTGATGTCAATCCTGTCCTATTACTGTTTGAGGGAAGATTTAGGTAACTGGCTTTGTGCATTTCTCAGTCTCTTTGTTCTTAACAAGATTAACAGGATTGCTAGCTTCAGCCAGAGCTCAGATTAATCTTTGACAAAAATAGATACACTGACTTGACCTCTGCAAAGTCCAGTCTGGTAAATGCATTACAAGACTGTTCTAGCATATTAAATTTTCCCTTTTTAATGGCAGGTTTTATGTGTTTTTCTGTGACCTGTTTTGCTTTTTGAGTGCGTTCATAAGGAACACATAGTATTAGAGACTGATTTGCATCTTACTCACTCAAACTCTTCATTTTTACATGGGTTATCAGTGTATCCCACTCCATCCATGTTCCCAACACAGCACCATGTGAGAAAAATATTCATACATATTTTGGGACCATCAGGCTGTCAAACCTCACATTAACTGGGTTTGCAACTATCCATTAAATCTGGCTGAATTTGCTGCAAATAAATAGTGCTTCCAGGTGCTACTTGATCCAGACAGCAAGTGTTTCCCATTCTCTCCAAGGTAAAAGCTGACATTCTGACTGCCTTTGCTGAGTATGTCTGGTGCAGAGGAATGGTCACACTGGCCACTTGTAATAGCTGTGGGGAGAGACCCCACTGAGACATGGTTTGTGGGGAGAACATTGTGTCTTGTTGCTGTCCTGAGAGCACCCCATGTAAAATTAGCCCCTATGTCTTTCAAAAGTGGCATTTGCTGGCTCATTGGGATGTCACACAGGATGAGCCAGCCTACCCCCACTGAGGACATGGTGTGCTTCACTTGGCTGAGTAGGGAGCCCGCACAAGCCTTTTTTCACTTGTCCTCGAGAGAAGTGAGCACAGGTTGGCATCATACAGTTCCTTGGCTTTGCTCTTCCATCATCTTTCAGCATTTTGAAGAGCTTCTTCCAAGGTCAGAGTAAGTGTTTGTATTTCTTACAGGAACCTATTGTAAAAATAACACCAGATGCTCTAAACTAGCAGGAGAGCTGCAGCCCTGCACTGGTGTGCTGATGGATGTATCCCAGCACAAAGTGTTGTTGAGCACTCTGGTACTGACACTACAGTCCTCAGTTCCTCAGATTCAGTGTAGACCAAATTTTCAGTTGTGTCTGGTAAAAACTTTACCTTTGTTTGGGATACTGGATTAACTCCTTAAAGATTTTAACCGCTGAGAAAACTTGAACTTTGATCTAGACATTGTCCTAAACATCTTCCTGCGTCTCCAACTGCAAACCTTTGAGTCCTGGCTCCTGCACATACCCAAAGAAGCAGGGTGAAAAGCAGGTTTTGTTATTGGTTTGGACTCGTTTTGCAGAGGGGAACTGGCTAAATCACTCAGATGCTCAAAATCCACTGGTTTCTTCCCACATTTTTACCCCTCTGCCTTCAGAATCCACTGGTATAGAAAACTAAAGCAGCTTAGCTTTCCACGGTTACAGGATCAGCACAAAGCTAACTCTCTCAGGTCTTTCATGAGACATCTCACTCAGGGTTATGCAGCTTTGGGAACTCTGTGGTTGCTAGCCTGCTAGACCAGAGCTGTCTCAGCAGGAAAGACATGCCCTTAGCCCCTGCTAGACAGAGAGATTTGCTGCTGTTCTGAGCTCAGTTTTCAAGCTCCTGCCTTATCCTGGCCAAAATAGCCCATTCTCCTGGGAATGTGCAGCAGTTTGATCACCTCATCACAGAACCACAATTTCCAGATTACAGAATATTCAGAGTTGGAAGAGATTATCAAATCCAGCTCTTCAATGAATGGTCCACGCAGGGTTGAACCCACAACCTTGGTGTTACTAGCACCATGCTCTAACCGAATGAGCTAACCATAGGATCACCTGGGAGAGGCAATGCCTATAATCACACAAGAACTCCCCCAACATCCATGTGTGCCTGAGGAAATTCCTGCCCCTGGAGTTTCAAGGTACCCTCCAAAGTGCAAACATAGCAAACTTCTCTGTAGCCCTTTGTGAGAGGAACTAAAATCCTGTCACTGTTGGAATATTTCACAAAATGCTCTCTGGAAGTATTTAGGGCTGAAATTTCTGTACTCAAGTAGTTGCAGATATCCTGAGATGAGGTGTATCCATACTCTCCTTGAGACCAGAGTGGGTAATATAGGCATGTAATGTACCTTTCCGTCTTGTGTTGGCCACTGCATTTCCAGTTTCACAGCAGTGTGCTTATAGGCTTCACTCTGTAAAATGCAGGCATGTCAGGAGTGGTTGGAAGCTTCTAACAGAGGCATTTCTGCTGAAACAAATCATACTGTACAGCCTAAGTCTGAGCCCCTGTACAGTCTCTGCTGCTCGGACAGTGTACAGTAACTTGTTATACTAGGGTAATTTGATCAAGTTTCACTCCTGTGTGAATTTATAAGGCCTGTTTATGAAGATAAATGGGCTATTGTCACAGCTGGTGTCCCATGGGATAAGCTGCGTTTTTGTAATGCTCAAAAACAAAGTAGCTACAGCCGTGTTTTCTAGGAAGGATGAAATGGAAGAGAAGGTGACACCACATATATTTTTATTTGCTTTGAAGCTGTTAGTAAGTCAAAAGAAGAAGACATAGAAAGCTCAATGTTGTAGCTGATCAGCAGTAATGCAGGGGATGGAAGTAACCTGTTATCAGTATTGCACAGTGCCTGGGTGAGCATCTCCTTGAAACTCTACCAGAGGAGAGCAAGAGAAAAATTGTATTTCCATTAGGTACTTCAGGTACTTCAGCACTCCAAGAAACCTATTCACCTAAAACACATATGTGAATAACACTGTCTAGAAAGTATTGATGCTGTCTTGGAATAATGCAATTTCAGACCTCGTTTGGGTTAATAAAAAATGCATTAATCAGTGAACTGAAAAGCATTCATGCTTAGATACAAGTAATAATGCCTGAACTTTATTTTTATGTGAAAAGAGAATATATAGTCCCAACCAATAATATGTATGATTGCTGCTCTAAGGGGGGTCAGTTTTTTGAAACAGAAAATAATTATAGGCCAAATAAAGTAGAAGAAAGAACTTAAGCATAAAAATGGGAATGATAATTGGGAATGGTTCAAGAATCCTAGTTAGGTCCCTGAGTAACCACAATTCTGCATTTGCAAAGACAAATTTTTTAGTTTGAAAGAAAGCTGGGTTGGTTAACAAAGGAGATTAAAGCAGAAAAAAACTTCAAAATACAATGAATGGAAAAATAGAGTGAGCAGCATAGACAAGTAATCTGCAAAGGCAAACAATTGATGGGGGAACTGAAGGGTACCAGTGAAGAGCTTTTGGGCAGCAGATTTGAAAAGTAAGAAGGGATTCTTTAAATGTATCAGGGATTCCTGAAATCGTAGCAGTGGTATAGGCACCATACTGACCAGGAGTGAAAAAACATACTGAAAAAGCAGAGGCATAAATAATCAGTGTTTATTTTGTGATGTGTGGGAAGAAGACTCTCTGTTTGTAGCTTGTTCATAAGAGAATGTTTTCTGCTATGCTGACAAATTGCTTCCAGTAATTAGGAAAAATGTTAAATGTCATTGTTTTTAAATGTTCAAAACAATAGTTAACTTACAGTCTTTAATTTTTAGAGAGTAAGCCAACGAGCTCTTTGAATCATTAATTGCACTTGAAAAAATTCAGGGGAGTGGAACAAAGCTACTGTAAGAGCATTATTCTGGGACAGTGAGGGAGTAGCCTGCCAGACTACCTGAAGTTCAGTTTGATCAGAGCACAGAAAGTCTGATAAGCTCTGCAGCTGGTGAAGAACTGAGAGAAGACAGTATGATACTAGCCAATTTTCCCTGAATGGGAAACTGGCTTTGTCAACTAACTTCTTCATATGAGTATGATTTTGGGTAATAGTTGCTAGCATAATTATACATAGCTTTGAAAGCTTTTGACTTTGTTCCTGGTGATACTCTGATATAGAAGTATACACTGGACAAAACCAAAGTGGCTTATTGCAAAGAGCCCAGAGTATTTGTACATTCTTATGAAACAGCTGCAGATGAGGAGTCATCCTCCATCAGTGAGTAGGGAAGCTAAAAAATCTCATAAAGAAGTACTGAAGGTGTCTCTTCCTGGCCCTGCATTACCCAGTGGCTTTGTCAGTGACACAAATACTGCATAAGTGTTGGCACAAGCATGGAGATGCTGCAGTTGGAGGGGATGTAAACAACAGGTCAGGTGTGGGAGCAGAGCTAGGTCACCTGAAAAGCAGGGCTCATCTAGTGCTGTTCTGTGCGAGGCTGTACGTCTAGAGCAAAGCACGGAGGTCAAACTAGCAAGACTGCAGGACTTGTCTGGAATATCCTGGTGGTGCAACAGGCTTGGAAGATATTAGTTAACATGACTGCCAAGCTCAGTAGTTCAGCTGAGAGGGAACTTGCGGTCTTTGGGCAAGTGGTAGGAGTAGGGGAGAAATGTTCTGAGGACCCTAGTGCAGGAATGCTGCCCATTCCTGGTGTCAGCACTTCAGAGACCATTGAAGAGCTGGATATAGGCCAGAAAAGAGCTACACAATTATTCTGGGACCTGAAACTATGCTTTTATAACAGGAAAGTAAACAAACTTGATCTGAAAAGTTGTGTCCGGAGAAACAGACAAATCATTCCTTGAGCTTGCTTGAGCATTTGTCTGAGGCAGCAGGACAATATAACAAATGCTGTATGTCTAGTGGCCTAGATGCTGAGGAAACACGCTATCAGATTCAATGTAATTGGTCTCTAGTAAAGGCAATTAGCTAGTTTAACAAGTTTCCTTGGGACCTAGTGGAAGTGCCATTATTTAGACTTCAAGTTGACACCAAATATCTCTCTGAAACAGAAACTGTTTCTAGGTAGCTCCTGATATGTGCATGGTATCAATGTACGTTTTGACCTCTCTGGCCAGCGAGTGTCTTTATGCTAATGTGAAACCAGACTTTTTCTTACAGTGAGACATAGGACACGAAGTTTTTTTATAACCTGTGACTTTTCTAAGTCACAGGTACTGTGACTTCAGCAGGCAAGAATGGGTTGGCAGCTGCAGGTCAAAGCTGTGTGCTCTTTGCTGCACATCCTCTGCAAATGGGCTGGGCTTTTAGAAACATTTAGAAACATTTAAATTAGCGCCAAGAAGGGGGGTCTTGAGGTACCGGAGGCCTTTGCTAGCCTGTTGGAAATGCTCTCAGGCATCAGGGGGTATGTATGTCTGAAAGGAACCAAAAGACTTGTTGCATGCAGTGCTGCAATGCTTGCAGAGAAAGATCCCTAAGGAGCAGGCACCACCTCTTCTGGACTCTGTTTACCTGCTTAGCAAGGAATGAAGTGGGACCTTAAAGCCATAATGCTGCCTGGAAGCCACATTCCTGCTCAGGTTAGTCAGGAATGATCCACTAGAGTTCAGCATCGCCTTCATCTCACTATGGCCCTGCCTTAACCTCAGTGGTGTCCATCTGTTCCAGGACACTGTAAAGGGCCTGTTTCTGTCTGGCACAGGGTAGGGGATGGCCCCAGACTGTTGCAGGTGCAGGGATGCATGGCAGGTGGACAGAGCGCCCTGTGAGCATATGATGTGACACTCGTCCTCTTATATCCACAAAAGCCCTTGCCATACCTTGTGCTGTCAAGTGGGAGGCTGGGATTTTGGTAAGTGGTAACAGCCCTAGCTTGTCATTGATGTGTGGCACTGAGCACAGGGAGCACCAGACAGATGAAGAGTGATTTAAAAAGCACTTGTGTTTCCAGTCAAGGCTGTCCTGGAATACTAGACACTTCCCTGTGTGCTCTTGTTAAGATGGCTTGACTTGGTCCCCAGAGCAGTGCTTTGTGAAGGTTACTGGGACTGCAGCAGTGTCAGGGACCCTGTGCATAGACGTGGGAAATTGTGGTAGCAGTGGTGATCGTAGGTAGCTGAATTCACTCACTCCTCTTGTTCTTACTCTCAGTATTTCCTCCCCAGCTGAAGTTCATACTGTCTGAGGAAGCTGCAGCTTGTCTACCCAGTGGCACTGTAATGAATTCTCTGGAAGTAATCTAGTTTCTTTTGCCCAAAAATTGGCTGTTATTTTAGGCTTGTCCAGTTTGACAATAAAAGTTAAAATTTCCAGCTGACCAGAGGAATAGTTGGAGCTCACTACCACCTCTGCAAATCTGCTTCCAAAATGTCATTGTGTTGTCACTGTTAGAGACAGCATTGTAGTTAGGTGGGGGGATCTCTTCTGTCTTCCCCATGCTCAGTGAGGATTGGAAACCTGGCCAAAGACATTGCCTTGCTCAGGCAATTTTCTAACAGGTAGTGTTTCAAAGCTCTTACGGTGTTTTGAAGACCTGTCTTGAGTGTATCTGCTCCCTGTTGTGGTGGATCAGGGAAGATGGGTTGCCTGTGCTGCTGGAGCACAACGTTTTTGTAACTTCCAGAGATCATGGGCTTGCGGGGGAAGTCCGTGGCACTGTTTTCATGTTTCATTTACAATGTGTGATTGTGCACATGCAGCTAAGTAGACATCTAAAATTTAGAGGATTTATGTCCTTAGCTCAGGAACCTAAATGAATTAGAGTCTGGTTTAGTTGATAAGGTGGTGTTGGGTCATAGGTTGCACTTGATGATGTCAAAGGTCTTTTCCAACTCAGTTAATTCTTTGATTCTGTCTAACTATGAAGCAGGAGAAACAGATGTTTCCACATACCATTGTCTTAGGAGATATATGTTCATCTCTAATGGTTGCTTCTATGTATCCTTCTACCAGCAATACCTCTCTGGAAGGAACCACCCTGCAGGCTCTTGCCTGAACTCAGAGCTGGTGGCTGTGGTTTGTCAGGGAATGCAGGACTGGATGCTGGAAAGTTCTCAGGCAATGCAGTGGAGTGATGGTGGTGACTCGGTGTTATCTGCCTAGTTTACACAGTTGTGAACCCATGTGCTGCATGCTTTTCTATTCTTGCTCTTAATATAGATGCTGGGGATCTCTTGAGGGCCTGTTGGTTCAAGCAGGTCTGTAGAACTGCTGCATGGTGCTAGACCTCACCAAGTCAGGGCATTCGCCATGTGATGTAGAGACAGTGGTCAAGAGCTTTAGACACAGTGTGGAATGAAACACTCATATTCAGTTCTACTTTCGTTTGAGCTGGGTTGTCTTCTCTCTCCATCTTAACAGCAGAGTGGTTTAGGGCAGATGTCACTGCTGATTGCAGAAGTTAAATGAAATGTTACTTTGTGCTCACATGGTTGTATTCACAGCAACAACAAACCCCAAGGAGTGTGTGTGTGTGTGGCTGGAGAAGGGGAGAGATAAAATCATAGGGATTTGAGTTACTCCCATTTTCTGCTTCAGGTGGTCATTCTTCCTTTTGTCCCACATCCAGGGCCTAGTTTGTAGAAACTCTCAAGGTCAGGTCTGGTTTGCCTGGTACTGTGATGCTCTGTATAATGCTGCTGCTGTCACTTTGTGCACTGCCTCTGAACTCCACAGGCATCAGAAATTCAGTCCTGTTCCTCTTCAGGATGAGCTGAGTTCTTTTTTATTCCCCCCTGCCAAATTCTGGGCTCATGTTCTTTTCTGGAGTAAGCACAAAGGGGCAGAGCTAGAACTGAGTTCTAACTGCATTCCTGCCTGGCCTCTTTTTACAGTTTAACATCAACACTTGGCCAGAACTTTGTTGGTTTGATTTGGTTTTTTTCCTTTCATGTATTTTTCCTGGAATACACACTATTATTCACAGTTGGATAGGTCTAATGCAAACCAGTGGAGTGCCTGAGCTCTGACTGTAATCAAGCAAGCACTCTGGCTTCATGTTTAAAAACAAAGGCAACCATGAAGCAAACTTTCCTGACTGTTGGGTGACAGGCTTCAGCCCTGCAAAAGCATTGCTGCTTCAATGCCTTGCTGTAGTGTCAGCAAGCCTCCTGGAAGCTGGTGTCTGCTGTAGGTTTTCTCCTCCAGCGTCACATGCGGTATGTGTGATGTCCTGGCAGATGCGTGCAGGACTCGTGGCAGCAGGTCTTCCCCCTGTGCTCCTGGCCTCAGTGTGCATGCACCAGCTGGTGGTCCAGCCTGCCAGGAGATGAACAAGAAGGAAGCCCAGGTTCCTGCCAGTCTGACTGCCACGACTTGGCTACATACTGTGTTGAAAATACCCTCTGGGCAGGACTGCATTCCTGGCTGGATTTGTACATCTGCATGCTCTGCAGGTTGCACAGCCAGAGGTGCAGGGAGGGGCGGGATAAGGCTTAGGTTTCTACTCACTGGCAGCCCCTTGTGAAGTAAAAAGGAGTGCTCTTCCCTCTAGCTGGGAAACAAAGGCCAGAGCATGGGCAGGTGATACGGGTTCACCAGGGCATGTGCTGTACATAGATAATGCCATTCCACAGAAGGTTAAAGAGCTTCCCAGGGTCTGGTGGTGAGAGCTGTGCAGACATTTGTCATCTCTTCTACCTGGCAGAGAGAATAAAAACATGACTTGTTTCAAGGCGGGCAACAAGGCAGTTGCTCTAGTGCTGCTGCATTTTCTCAGTTATTTTCTCTGCACCTGAGATTCCTGGTTTTAAATGCTCACATGCCTTTCTCAAGGGCTTTCAGTGAGCCAGAGGTTCTCCATGTTGCCACCTGTCCCAGGGCACAATGTAGTGCTTCTGCTCAGAGCCTTTTTCTTCCCCCTCTTTCTCCCTCCTTTTTTTTTTCTCTTGTCACCCATGCCAGGCAGAGTTGCAGTACTGCTGAATTAGGAGGAACATCTTCTTTGAAGCTGGGCTCTCTTACCAAACTGACAATGATTTTCTTCAGTCCAAGCATCTCTGCTTGCAAATGCCTGCCTCTACACTGTCAGAGCTTAAGTGTTTGCATTGGCATTGCTGGTTTGCTTGGACTCCTGTTTGCTCTCTGTTCACACTATGTTTTAATCCAGCCTAGCTCTCCTAGAAACTAGTCGATTTATCATCCAGGGTCTAGCTGTATGTCATAGAATGGAAACCTGGAGATTCACCAATGTATGAGTATTCACATTAGGTATTGTAATTATTACGTGAGGTTTTCAAACATCCTGTAGATAGCTTGCTCTGGTTCTAATAACATTTGTCCTGGGCAAGATGCTTTCTTCCATCCCCTTCAGTCTCTAGAGGAGAGTGATTGCAGGTTAGTTAGCTGATAGCAGGAACTTTATCCTGGCCACAGAGGGTTTCAGCAGAGGGTTTTATTGATGGGCTTTCATAGCTGAGAGTTAATACGGTTGGGAAAGCACTTTTCTGAAAGCTATACTGCATTTAGTTTTAATGAAGGCAGAAACTGTACTTGCCTCAGACTGATTTGAGTAGAAGCAGTCATCCCTTATCTCTGCTATGACCTCTAATAAGAGTGGCAGGAGAAAATTAAGGTACTATCTTGTTGCTAAGACTCACAGGAATGAAAATCTGGTGAAGTGTCTAGGTTTCAGAGAGTGGTGACTGAAGCCAATCCATTTCTGAGGTTCAGCTCCTACCAGGAAGATGGTCTTATCGTCAGTCACATGTCATCTTATTTAGTAGTAGCAGAACTGTGGTAGGAAACAACTCTGTCCCAGCATGAGTCAAATAGCAAAGGGATTGCTAGTTCAGGCTTCAAAACTGCACAGCATGAGCAGCCGTGGGAAAATGGGTTGTGAAACAGTTGGTGCAGGAGTGGAGAGGGCTGTAGTGAAATCTCTCAAGGACAGAGACTACTAAGTCTGAGAGATACTGCAGTCATTGAGTAAGTGACAAAGAGTGCGTGATAAGTAGCACAACAGAACAGCTCCTGGTGTTGGCATCACTGCTTTCCCCTCTACTTCTCCAAGCTATGCCAGTGGCAGGCACTTGGCGTGTCCTGTAGAGGTCTGGTTGCTCTAAAGTGTTTACATTTCATGCATATCTGCTCATACTCTTCTTATATGATGTTCAAGCAACGTGTAACCTTGCAGAATTTGGCTCTAAGGCTCTTCAAGGTGGCTATTCTTAAACCAGGCTCTGCCACTGAGATGTAGGGGTGAATCACTTGTTGTGCATAGCTTCATGTGGCAAATGGAGTGGCAACTGCAGAATGCAATGCTTGACTGCAGAATTAAAGACACAGGGTACAGCTTATGAGACAGATGCTTGATGTTCTCCATCACTTTTAATGTATCACTTCAGGTTTTAGATGTCCAGGTCTTTTGAGATCTCATGTGGAGAGTCTCGCGACTTGTCCTGGTGAAACGGTAAGGACATCACATGGCTTTGCCAGCCGTGAATCCCTTTGCTGATTTGTGGCTAGGCAGGGCTTTGTAGACTCACTTTGTAGACTCACAAGAAAGGCTTGTGTTGGGAAGAAGCAGACAGGTTGGGGTGTTGAAAGACAGGGATTGGGCCAATTGGATGGTAGCCCATTATGGTTTCTATTTGACTGCAGTCTTACAATGCTGTACAGCAAGTTGTCTGGAGAAATGTGCCAAAGATTGCCTAGTACTGCATCAGTAATTATTAGTAGTATAGCCTATAATAGCAAAGAGTCCTCTTCCTGTGTGATTGACAAAAGTTTTTCTTACCTTTTCATGTTTTTGCTTTGTGCTGAAACACCTAGTAAATCTGTCCCTGATGTGCAGCCTACTATGTCGTAGACTCTACTGAATTTAATTTGCAATTCTATGCTCCATCTAATCAGACATTACAAGGGATGCTCCAGTTTATGCTTTGTAGATCAGTTACCCTCTCCTGAGCTAGCAGTTTACAACTGAAAATTGCACAACAAGACAATTTTTATTCACGTACATTCTTTCCAGTGAGCAGTGAAACATGAAATTCCTGGACAGGGATTGAACACAGCAGTTCCCACTGTCCCAGCACAGTGTAACCCATAAATGTCAATTTTGTATTCACTGCTTAACTGTAAAAACTAGGAATTATGATTCTAGCTTGTCATTCCAAAATCATGGGATTGGATACTCAGAAAATATAGAAGACATATACTTCAATGGCTTACAAACCAGAGAAGGGTCCAGTGGTGACAGGCAGAGCACAGTGGAAAATACATGCAGAAAATTGCAGTTAGGAGCAAGGAAGTTGGAAAGGATGAGAGGAGGAGCCATATATACTCTTAGCAGTGGTATACTGTGAAAAAAGATTATTGTATCGTCTACAGGAGAATGAGACATGTTAACGGACTTATTTATCTCTTGCCTCCATTAATCTTTCAAAGTGGAAGTAGATAACTTCCATAGAAATGGGAAGAGATACGGGAAAAGGGACTGGTTTGAGACTGGATCTACAAGAGAAGTTTCCATTAAGCCGTCTTCCTTGTAATATGATTTTTGTGTCTGCTGATCTGGACCTTCTGATAAACACAGTTACCTGTTTCAACAGGTCAAAGCATGTTAATCAGGTCAGCTGAATTAGTAAGTGTTGGCCTCAAATGTTTTCCAGGTTTTGTGTCCTCTGAGGTCACTGTTTTCTAGCTTGCACTTTATCTGCTAGAGGCAAGGAGTGTAGTGTTTCACTAGGTAGCTGGGATGCAGTGCAGCAGCAGATGAGCTGGTACTACAGCTGGTGCATCCCTCCAAGGCTTGGCTAGCTTCTTATCCAGCTGCAGCCAGGGGGGAGAATTGAACAAGATGCAGTCCCATAAAGGAGTGAATCAGAATGCAACAAATGGTATTAGATAATTAGCTCACTGTAACAGGTTGAGAGGAACAGCGTTAACTGTTCACATGACATAATCTAGGCTGGCCTGGGCCCTGCATTGCAGTGTAGCATGTTTTGCAAGTGCCCTACCTATGCACAATGAACCTCCCCTTGAAAAGAGATGAGCATAGAGCACTGATGTTGTTGTAGGACTGGGGTATGTGAAGTGGGAGAGCAGGGATCAGAAGCTCCAAACACATGCTCTTGGTGTCGAAACACCTGGCTGCATAGTCTCTTCTCCCTTACCTCTCCTCTGTGTTTGTCTCCAGTGATTAGTTCTTACACATACCAGAGACTTGGCATCCAGTGAGAATGAAAGAAGTCTGAGCCCAAAGGATGTGTTCAAGGACACCAGGCAAAGCTTGCAAGACAAGGTGCAGACTAGGAGCAAGCTTTAGTGTTCAGGAGAAGGAGATGGGGAGTCGTATTTGCAAGTGGTGGCTGGAGGCAAGTTTCTGCCAACAGGTTCTGTGTGCTACAGGGGAGGTGGATGCTGTTGCTGTAGTGTTCCTGCAGACTTCCATGTATCTTGTACAGGGCAATCAGGTGGTGTAGTGCCCTCCTTGTCTCACCCGTGTCCTGGGCCAGCTCTGTGGCAGCGCTGCAATTCCTGATTGCCAGTTCTGTACTGGGCTTTGACTAAAGTTGCTCTGAGGACCTGAGGTGAACTCTTTTCTACCAAAAGTTTTGTGAGAAGGCCAGAGAGGCCTAAGTTTGAAAGAAAACCGTGAACTTAATGTGATCTTGATGATGGTTTGGAAAAGACAATGCTATGACTGCTATGTGGGTTTGGGTTTTGTTTGGGATTGTTTTTGGCAAAAGCATTATTTTCCGTTGAAGAATGCTTGGGATAATATGTAATGGAAAAAGAACCTGGTGTCTCCAGGCTGAGAAATTACAATAGAAGACCTGGCTTTAATTCCCAGACCTGCCATTGCCTTTCTGCCTCTACTGTGCCTTCTGTTCCTTGTATAACATCAGGATTAACAGTGCTGTGTGGAGCTGTCATGGAGATGTTGCAATGAATGTGCTGTTCCAGTACTTGGAAATAACAGTAGCAAAAGAGTTCACAGGAACAGAGGATGGTAGCACACTGCTTCTGCTGTTGGCTTTCCTAAACAAACACAGCCTGGCCACATGCTGTAGTCACACTCTAGGTTCATTTTTTTTGATCCTTTCCTGGCCTGAGAATCTAGTTCCCGTATTAGTAACAAGCTGTTTCAGTAGCCTTTTAGGGAGATAGAACTGGGCTGTTACTGCAAAGCAAGCTGAGGCAACATGTGAGGTAGTCTGTCTGCTTTGAATGAAGGTGGATTTAGTTCCTCAGGAAGTCTAGGTTTTTCACATGCAGTGAAGCTATGTCAATAAATTAGATTTCAAATATTTTCTTTCAAGAGCTAAGCATATCTTTTTGGCAAAAGAGTGGAAAGCATGCATCATGATTATAACAGATGCACTTTCCTGGATGGGTACAAAATCTATCCTGTAAGCAATAGCCAAATAATTACCTAGGAGAAAAGCAAGTACCAGAATAGGGTTGTTTTGCTTACTCTCTCCACTGATATGTTGATATGTCTCTTAATCTTAGGTGATGCCACTTTTTTTTATGATGTCTCCTGTTAAAGGATTTAGTGAACGTGGATTTTGGTAATTTATGTTGGTTTAATTTTAGCACAAATTTCAGTAGGATTGACAGTGGCCTAGTGTTGCAGAGACCCAGCAGTAGCTGGATGTTTTGTGCTTTGCCTCTTAATAGACCTCTGTTTCTCCAGCAGGAATTAGATTGTCATGTTTGAGAAGATTATATTCTAAACCACAGTTACTTCAGAGGACAGTGTTGCACCAGTGAGTTTACATACTTTTGTGGAGGGGAGGATAGGTGTTGTCTCCAGATTTCCTTATTTTCAGGGCTCTAGTGAGTGTAAATTGAATTATTTTGGAGACCGGAACAGTATTTCACGCTTCTGTCACCAATGGGCCTGTTAAGAAAACAGCAGGAGGGTAAGTGCCTTTAGACTGGGGGAGGTGGTGTGTTGGCAGGTGCTGCTATGTGGCCTGAAGATAATGTTCTTGAGAGCTTTGTCTCATGAGTGCTTTGTCTCATGGTTAAATGAGTTATGCTGGCTCATGGCAGCTTTCGGTTTAAGCCTAGGTGTCATGCTGATGGGTTTGTGTTTAGTGCAGGGGGTGATGTACGATTTCCTGTAGGCTTCTTGCAGTGTGAAGAGCATCCCTTTGCTCCTGGATGTGATGTTTGCCAGGTAAGTAGGTATGTATTGGCTGAAGCAGATTTTGAAAAGGTGAGTTACAAGAACAAGTCTTTTTAGTCTCAATATTATTTAGACTCTTATATTCCAGTCTGCATCTAAAAATCTTCGCTGGGATAACCCAAAATCTGCATAATTCTGGATTTTTGAAAGAGCTTTTTAAAGGGTTCTATTTCTTTTCAGTGAGACTGTTAGAAGATGTTAGGTCTGAATTGCCTCACTGTTACTTTGCCTGTGTTGTGACAGCCCCATCACTGATGTCACTGCAAAAAGAGTGTGAACAAGTGATTTTTCCAGCTGTTAGTGCAATGTAACAGCTCAGATTGCTGGAGGTGAGAAGATTGCTTCTTGCTGGTTTGGTTGTGCTCTCAGCTGTGTTGCTATGTAACAGAGATGCCAAGGAAAAGCATCAGCACGCTTTCTGGCCTAGAGAAGAGTGGAGGTTGTGGCTTACTTTCCAAGTGCTTTGCTGAGTGTCTTTTCTATGGATTATGCTTACAGCAAAGATGGCGGGATAGACAAAGACGGGTGCAAACAATTGGCTTTCAGTGATTTTGGGTGGTGAGGTGGTGGCTTTTTCGGCTTGTTGAAGACGTGCACAGTGTAACTCAGGTAAAAGGAGATTTGAACCTTTTGCACATACAACTCACACTTTTTGTTATGATATAGCATTGTTCTTGCAGGAAGTAAAACAGGAGGAAGACTGACTTGGGGAATACAAGCCATGTCCTTGAGTTCTGTAGCTTAAAGGGTCTTTCAGCACAGCCCTGGTAGCTGATGCTTTTTCCCTCTCCTCACTGGATTGTTCATAGCCACAGGCCAAAGAATCATATTTTCTCAGGTATGGCTTTCAAAGGTACGGCTAAAAGTGTGTGGGAAAGGGTTTCTTTTTCCACTAGAATTTTCCAGGTTGCAGGAAGATCTCTCTGTTTTGAATTGCAGTGTGACTTTAATTTCATGACAACAGGAAACCTAGAAGGACTCTGACCTATTTGTATCTCTAAATTTTTAAATTTTAAATCTCATTATTATTTGTATGTAAAATTTAAATTTTGTTTTAGAGGTACTGACTTCCAATGATTTTGAATTGGGCTGAAAGAGGCACAGGATTTTTGAAATGCAAAATCTTATATACAGGAACTCAATCATAGGTTGATTCTCTTTGGACAGCCAGTTTTGAAAAACGTCACTCTGATTTTCAGAAAGCTGGATGGATATGCATTGTACTGACTTCCTGAGCTTGTTCTGAAATTCTGATAGCTTTGATTTCCTTCTTTCCAGCATTTCCAAGAGTGCCTGTTTGCCTGCTATCTTGGCAGTCATTGAAAGATCCAGCTGTTCTATGCAGATTCCTCATGGGCTTTCAAGTTTTTGGCAGTGTAAGGCAGTAGAGAAAAACTAGAACTCTCTACCTGTGATTTGCATTAGGTTGGACATTAGGAGGAGTTTCTTCACAGAAAGGGTGATTAGACATTGGCATGGGGTGCCCAGGGAGATGGTGGAGTCACCATCCCTGGAGGTGTTTTAAGAAAAGACTAGACGTGGCCCTTGGTGCTGTGGTCTGGTTGACAGGGTGGTGTTTGGTCATAGGTTGGATTTATAATCTCAAAGGTCTTTTCCAATCTAGCTGATTCTGTGATTTCTGTGATTTCTGTGATTCTGTGATACACATTCCTGTTTGTGTGTGTACATATGAGCATGTTAAGCTGAAGCAGCAGTGTGATGGGAGGTGACTTGTGAAGGGGATCTGAGAAGGACATGGAGTTGAGGGATAGGGTTTGGCAGAGATATGATTTGTCAAGAAGGATTGGAGTACTGGGAAATCAGAACTCTCTTTGTAAGACTTATTATTTCAGTGGGATTTTGAGGGTTTTTTGCCCTCTGGCATAAAGACTTGTAGATTGGACTCATCTCTGGCAGAGATTAGTGTAGTCCCTTGGCTGCAGTCTCACTTTCAGCAACCTTTTCTGGTTACTAGAAATTTCTTGAGAGTATGTCTGTGCTACAGAACAGATTGAGTGGCCTCTGAGCTCTGTTGGTATGCATGAAGGATTTCTGTTCAGTAACTAAATTAACAGCTAATTCAACAATGACACTTGGTATATTAAGTAGTTTTATAAGGTAAACTGACTGATTTAATTTAATATAATTGGAATTGAAGGACCAATTAAGTGTCTGCAGTTGGCAGTTGTCAAAGTTCCTGACTGAGCTGTTTTGCAGACTGCTACTGAACTGATATGATGCAGATGATTTTATTGTCATGATTCTGACAAAATTATAACCACCACTATGTAAATAATCTCCAAGATTAATTATTGTGTCACGTTACAAACAGAAACAGTTCAGATCTTGTGGGTTTGCTGAGTTTAACAAAATTACCAGGGAGGGTATGCTTTTCTATAGTAGTCTGTCTTCTCAGAAATTAATCTTTGGGAAGATTATTCTGTTATTTTGATCACTGACTTTCTCTCTGCCTACATTTATTTTCACTGTTCTAGATGGCTCTTAATTGTTGTGCATACAATATTTGGTTTTTACCCAATTTCAGATTTGTATTTGTTGTGGATTAATCTCATCCAGCAACCCAGCAACCAAGCCCCAGGGAGGGGCTTGCTTATTCCCACATGGATGGGATGAATTCAGAGAATTGGAAGAGTAAAAGGTAGAAAACTCATGGGTTGACATGAAGACAATTTAAAAGGAAAAGGAAAAGCAAAAGCTACACACGCATTGACTGGTTCCCATGGGCAGGAAGGTGTTTCGCATCTCCAGGACAGTAGGGCCCCCTCATGCCTCACGGTGACTTGGGAGGACAAATGCCATCACTCCAAACGTTCCCCCTTCCTCCTTCTTCTCCTCAGCTTGAAATACTGAGCAGGGTGTCACATGGTAAGGAATATCCCTTTGGTCAGTTTCGGTCACCTGTCCTGCTGCATCCCCTCCCATCCTTCCAGCCACCCCCAACTTCTTCTCCAGCATGGCAGTATGAAAAGCAGAAAAGGCCTTCGCTCTGTGTAGGCCCTGCTCAGCAATAACAAAAACATCTCTATGTTATCAACCCTGTGTGCAGCACAAATCCAAAACACAGCCCCATACTTGACACTGTGAAAAAAGCTAACTCTACCCCAGCCAAAACCAGCATAGTGTTACAGCAGCAGCTGAAACCTTTTTAATGGGGAGACACAAATAGGCAAAAAATGCTAGAGGCTGGAGCAACCTATCAGTCAATAGAACTCTTGGTTTCATTTCAGCGATCACTTTTTCAGGGCTGGTAAGATCTGGCATTCTGGTATCACCTGAAACAGGAAAGTTCTGGGCAGAGTAGCCTGACCTGGAAGATGGGATGTGTTTTAGAGATAAATGGGAAAATAAGGCAACAAACCTTTTAGAAACGAAAAATCCCCAAGTATTTTGTCAGTTCAAAATGGAGATGGACCTGGGTAATTCAGTTGTAGGAAATGGCAGTTTGAGGCACCTTGGTTGGTTTTGTCTGTGCATTCTAGTATGGCTTATAAAAACAGAACTTTTTTCCTTTTTGCCTTTGTATGTAGTATTCTACTTACTTTACTTTCTGAAATGAGCCATTTTTTGGAGCGTGCTTTCCTTGAGAATATAGCTTGACAAGAGTGGTAAGCACATGATGAGTTAGGCATCAAAGGCTGAAAAACTATCACGTGTGTGTTGCAACTCAGCCTTTCCTAACAGTGTATCTGTCTAGAGTTGCTGTCTTCACGCCTGAAGAAGCAGATACTTCATAATGTGAGAGCATTTGGTTATGACAGCTAAAAAGACTTGCTGAGTCGGTGGAAATTAAATTCATTTTCTTGTCCCAAGGTAGAAGTAAACCAAAATGATGTGTGGAAATGAAGCCAATGGTGTCTTAAATGCAGTGCTGGAAATTGTACAGTGACCCAGGGAGATCCATTCTTCTTTCCTTTCCATCTTCACCTCGTACCCAACACACTTGCTGTTGCAAGCCAATGTCTTCTTCTTGTGGACCATAACTTGCTGATCCTTTTGTTTGTTAACTGTCGTCTGTAGGCGGGATGAACTGTGGCAGTGCCTGTCTCTTTCCTCAGACTTCTCTTGTCCTGAATTGATTAAACCAGTATCTTCATCCTTTCCTGTAGCTTATGTTTCCAAACCTCTGAACAGTCTTCCTTTTCTCCTCTGGACTCTGAATTTGTTTCTGTCTCAGTAGTATCTAAAACAGGATGCAAGAGACTGGCAGAGGCCTTGACAGGACTGGATAGGACAGTTTAATTACTTCCCAGTTGTAATGTATTACACTACTGAAAACTGCTTTGGCAAAAACACCATGTTGATTCACAGATTTTCTAATGCCCTGTCACCCACAGATCCTGTGATGGTATGGCTAACTTCCCAATAATTCCTGATGTTTATTTTTGTATTGGTCCTGATTTTTGCTTCTCACATTTTGATTTGATCCACGTGAGATTATCCTTTCATTTTACTGTAACTGTTGTGAAATATTGTGCTATCTCCAAAGAGGAAGTTCTGGTGACCTTCTTGACCTTGGAATTAAAAACACCACTGATCAAAAAGGGAAAAAAAAAAGAAAAAAGAAAAAAAACCCACCAAAATTTGTCATAATAAATCTTCATGTACTGAGATAGAGACCCAGGAGCTCACAATCAATTTTTTTATTTTTAGCTCCTTAGCCTATTACAGAAAGGCACATTCAGTTTGCAGTGAGAGCCCCTGTCCTGGGAAGACCTCATAAATTAGCTTGCCTAAACATACTGCCTGTTTCTAAGTCTAAAAAGTCCTTTGATATCAGTGCCTTCTTGGTTTGGAAGCTCAAGAGATATGACAGGCTTGAAACCCAGATTTGTCAGAAATGTTACAAATTAATAGTAGTTGTGCATTTATTCCTTAATGTAGTAAATCCCATAAGCATTTACTGGATAGGAAATACTTATTCAATAATGTCAGAACATATGAAGAATAAAATGAAATGTGGAGGGATTATAGTGTTTAAGTGCATTCAGCTGTGCCAGTTTGTGCAGTGATCCTGAATGCAGCGCTTGTTATCACCGTGTCTGACGTGTTGCAGTGCTGCACAAGGCACAAGCCTTGTGTGACTGCAGGCTCCTAAGCTGTGGTACAGCTGTGCCCAGTAGCACAGGGCAGTAATGTGAGCTCTAGCTAAAGTCCATGTTTGGTCTGCATTGCTTAGAAGGAGAAGCAGCAAATGTTTTGGGAGCTCTACCCTAAACAGCTCTAGCAGTGTGTCTGAGATCATGATATTTCACATCTTTGGAGGAGGAATTTTGCAGTTAGAAGCTTTAGTGCCAGCAGTGAGCCCATGGTCCAAGTTTCTGGTAGCTCCTGGTGAGCTGTTTCAACAGGCTTGGTGCATCCATCTGGTCACTGTGAAAGGGGAACGTGGTGGTAGCACTTGGGCTGTTTGTTAGCTGTGGGGTTTTTTTTCCCTCTCCAGAGTGTATGCTATCTGCAAGGCTTCTTTTGTGTGTTATCTGTAGCGCTTGCCAACACCTTTGAAAGACACCCTATGCTTGGTTTTTAAGGAGAACGGGGCTGAGGATTAAGGCCCTTGTGACAAAAGCAGAGATATTTTCTTGTGTCAGCAGTTAAGAAGTTAAAAGACTGCAAAAAAACTTTCTACACAAGATGAGCACAGGACTCCCTTTCTACTGCTGCTCTGGCCCCCTCTAGTAACCTGTAAATGTCTCTGCCATTCAAAACTAGGATAAAAGTTTCAGAGGACTTTCCGGGTTTAGCCAAAACAGTTACCGATGCAGCTTATGCTTCATTACTTATGTTCCCTTCCAAATGAGGGAAATTGACTGTACAGATTAGTGCTCATTTAACTTTTTTTTTCTTTGACTTGTTAAATTAGGAATTTGCTTCTAGGGTAGATAAACCGTGTAATGTGCAATAAGAAAATGGAATGGACAGAAGCAAGAAATGTTTTAAATGTATTTTCTGGTGGCGAGGTTTTTTGAGGACTGTCCACCAGCAGGTCTGCCCTGATGCAGAGTCCCTCAGTATGCACAAATATTCATTGCACCATTTTGCAGCAGGGGAGCAGAAGCTGTGGAGGTAGGAGAGGAAAATGAAAAGAGAGAAGAACTTGAAAGAACAACCTTGGACTATCTGAGCATGGCAGAAAGGCTGAAGTAAGCAAATATTTTTGTTAAAAAACTGTGCTGTTATGGACCATCAGGAAAACAATAGAACTGATACTGGTTTAGCCAGAAACTTACTGACGAGGGGAGGGTGAGAGGATAGCTGGTAAAACCAGCCATTTTAAAACCAACAGAAGCAGGTACACACAGCCAAGGCTTCTAAAGGGACTAGCACAGGATACTACACACTGCTAGGCATCCTTTTTTGAACTTTCATGGTAAACAAATGAGATCCAAGGAAACTAAGCTAGGCAAATGTAGTAACAGTCTTTAACAAGATAAAGCCGTGTCCCTGAGAATTGTTTGGCAGAAAGTTGAATTAAAATTATTTTCAAATGTTACAAAGGTCAAACATGTCAGCACTTACATCAAAATCAGTTTTTCAGCTGTTTTGATTTGAAATTTAATTAGGCCTTTTTGCTGGTAGAGAATTGCAGACCATTTTGTGCAGTGCTGTTGCAACAATTCCATCAGCACAGAAAAAAATTAGGAGAAGCTTAAAGTATGAATTATTTTTATTTCATGATTGCTTGGGTCTGATTTTTGATGATGGTTTTCAAAATGTGCAGTCATTTCATGTAGGATCGCTTGGTGTCCCTGGATGACTCTTCTGTCTGACCAAAATTTAAATCAACACTGAGCTGCACCAAATACATCTTTGACACAATATACTGAGGGTTGGCCCAGTGGCTTTTGAGTTTCACGAAGCCATTCAAGATAAAATGTTGTGCTGACAAAATTCTGAGGGCCTCTGGAGCAGAGCTAAGTGATTGCTTAGTAAACTGAAAACATGGGCCTGTATTAATTGAAACATAAGTAAAATTGTCTCTATGTTTCATCCTGGATGAAAAATAAATGTGCTAAAATATTTTCCAAGGGCCTCTGTAGAGGAGTGGTATATTCCCAGCAGAGGCTGTGTATCTCTAGCAGACAGGCTGGGAACACATTTATGATTTGGATTGACATTTATCTGACTGTCCTTGCAAGAAGAGGACTTCAGAGAAATGCCACGTTCCATTGCTGCAATGGCTTGTTTCCCTAGCCAAGAATAGAAAATGAAGTAGTTACTTGTCGGGGTGTACAGCCTTCAAGTTTTGTTTTACTTGATTTGAACTGTTCAGGAATGTGTATGCAGTTGGACATGCTAACTGTGAGCCTGCTGTAGGACTCGGGCTTGCACCTTTTGACCAGTGGTGCTGCTCTTTTTGTATTTGTAAGCTTGCACTCTTCTGGTGTGAACAAGACAAGCAGGACTGTTCTCAGGTAGCAATACTGTCCACTTCAAGGTGAAAGGTCTGAAAGGTCTCCTGGAAGGAATTATACAGGGGGATTGCAGTAGAGGCTGCAGCGGTTTGGGGTTCTGAGTTTGGTACTAAGCTTTGATGCTGACCAGAGGACATACCAAGGGAGTGAGTTGTTTCCCTGTGGTCTCTTTCTCTCCATTTATGGATGGTTGTGCAAGCGTTTCCTTCCGCAGTGCTTCTTGTCATCAGGCAGAGAATCAATACTGCCATGTCAGGAGAATCTGATACATCACTGCTGCAACTCGAATTTCATACTGAAATATTGACACCTTTTAGTGTTGCTTCCGGGAGGTATGGAGAGCCAAATTATAAAAAGCAAATGTGACATCACTTAGCGTGTGACCATCAGGAATGGACCCTACCCTTTTTCCCACCTTTGGAGCAGCAGAAAACTGGGAGCATTGAATTGAGTGAGTTCTGACTGGACTTGTCAGATCTTCAGCCCACCGATGTCACTTTTATTGACTCTGTGGCTTATTTGGATAGTCACACAGTCAAAGTAGATGCCAGCAGGTCACAAACAAGCAGAAGGGGAAGACTAAGCCTGAAAGAGGGGGCTTGGAATGAAAGAGAATTTATATAGAGCTCTGGTGTGTGCAGCAGGAAGAAAGGCTTCAGCCAATGTATCACGACCAGCTCAATGTGGTCATATAGTGTGAAATCCTATTTTTGAGTGCAAGAAGGCTAGAAGAAGCAATGAAGTGAGACACTAGCAAGTGTTAAACCTAATCTTCAGCACTGAATTTCTGGAGAGTGGTGTGCATGCACATGACTAAAGGCCTTAATGTCCTCTATGCTTGAAATTCACATGTGGACTCACTGTAGTTTGGGCTCACAGAGATCACAGTGGGGCTGCTGTGCAAAGTATCTAGTAGCTTCTGAAATCTCTTCAAAGACTTACATTTCCTTTTTACATTAATTCCAAACCTCTCAGCAGATTCTGGAAGTGTGACCACGTTTCAGAGTTTTTTTGGGATTTATATGAAAGTTTGAAATGCAGTTCTGAGAGATGGTGATTTCTTTCCTTGTTTAATCTGTCACAAACAGATGTTATTCTATATAAGGTTTCCTAACAAGATGTTTGATGTGAATTTATTTTTTAACACCAAGTGCGTTGAACAACATAAAAAGTATTACATGTTCTGAACAGGAAACCTCTGTTGTCCTGTTAGGTTTCTGTTTAGTTTTATTAAATCTTAAATGGTGCAGAGCCTGAAAAACTGGCATGGTTGGGAGCAATGCAAGTCTGGTTTTGGTTGATGAATGGTTTTGGATGAGTGTTCTTAAGGCAATGTCTAGGAAGATTCCTACACTGGCAGGGCTCTCGTGGGCTTTTCTTCCCAGATGAAATACTGCTGTGTCCAAAAAAATTAGGCAAGAAGTAATATTGACATTTCTCTGTCATCACTGGGTCCCTGTCCTGCTCATGCGTAAGGAGGCAAAAAAACTCTCAAATGTGGGCTCAAGTGGAAAAGCAAGCTAATGCTAGAAAGGAAGGGGAAGTTTGGAGTTAGGGTTGCTTTGACGGGCAAACAAGCACAGCTTTGGAAACAGATTCCTGACAGAACGCAGTAAAAGAACACCACAGCATTAGGGTGCACTGTGTGTTGTGGCATACTGGTGTGTGTGTAGTCCTGGAGAAGGGCTGGATTGGGCTAACTGTGAGCTGTGACACAACCTACTCCATAGGGGCCCTCACTGTTAATGACTCTGGTGAAAGATTCCCTGCCTGGGAATGACACCTTGCTGGCTCTCAAACGCCACGTGTCCTATTCCTAGGAGGCAACTTTGTGTCAGAAATTGTTGGTAGTTATAAAGTTTGCAGATGAGTCAAAAATACCAACAGGGCGGCATTTTTTCTAAGATGATCAAATGAAGAATTTGTAGGAGTTCATGTTTATGAGAATTTCTTTCTTCTGTGTGATGGATTTTCACACACATTTTTCAATTCCAGCTTTATTTTCCTTGCATATGAGTTTGGGAGGAGTGTTTGAATCCTGTCATGTATATGAATATTTTTAAAAACCCTGTAGAAGCATTATGGTATGGGATATGTAGACTATTGCAAGGGCTGAATATCTGCTTTGTTACTTATTCTGTGTCACAATCCAGAGTAAGGTAATCTCTGAACTCTTTTATCCTTAATCCAATGTCACAACACTGTGCATAGACACAAGGCTTGTGGACCTGCATCTCAGATGTAACTGAAGAGACAGGAGCATAAGGAGCTCCAGTAGGTGTTGCCTGACACTGAGAAGGTGCACACTACTAACAGTGTAATGATGCAGGAGGGAGGCATACCTCAGCAGGGCTTTGGGGTGCATAACAGTAATGAAATTTAGCCCAGGACTTTGTATATGTTGTGTTCTCCTTCAAATGTAAGTTTTAAGAGTGGAGTTTTTGTAGTGCAGGTCTCATGCCTATGCTGCACTGGCCTTCTTGAGGGTTTGTTGTTCAAAAAATGGAATTGAGTCACTTGGTAATGCCTGGGGAAGATCCCATTAGTCTGTAAGTACAGTTTGTCAGAATTTACCTAGCTTGGGCAGGGTATTTCAGCCACTTGAATTATTTTTCCCTGATTACCTGCCTGTTGTTTTGTTTTTGTCACAGTTTTGGCAAGTACTCACTAAGCAACTACTGTTGCACAATATTGTTTGTTATTTTCAAAATTGGATTTGGAGAAAGGTGATTCACATCACATTCACATCACATTATACCTTTACAGTCTTTTGCACTAGAGCTTTTTGCTTTGGTGCTGCAAGTTACAGACCATAAGTCAATATATTCATGCATTTTTCCATACAGAGTGTTGCTGCTTGAGTTGATACCAGTTGCACTGTGGGTTTTCCACATAATTTCTGAAAAGCATTGCCCTGCCTAGCCCAGGAAAACAACCCAGTTATTCACTTCTGAGGCCAAAGAGTAACATGCCCATAAGATAAATCCTGACATGCTTTGTTCTCATTTCTGTTCGTTTCATCACACCCCAGAGCCTGCCTGCTTATCTTGGACCATTTTAGTCTTGACAGTCAGACTTATGTAATCACGGTGACTTTGCAAAAATTCTGCGCTCTTGGCAGATAGCTCTGCTTTTCTCAGGGATCTTTGAGCAAATGTTTATCCAGGACACTTACCCTGACAGTAAGTGTCTGTGACCATGTGCTGGAACTGCAGTGGGGAAGGTGACCTGCCCTGGCCTTTAAAAAAATGATTTGACTGTCTAGGGCTCAAAAGTGCTAAAGAAGACAGGATTAGCTGTTGGAACAGTTGTCTGCCTTGTTCACTGAGATGATTAAGAAATTTCTGTTCCGTTGGTCTATAAGGTTTTAGTTCAGAGATATTCTCATGGGTTTTCTGCCTCACAAAATCTTACGATACCTTTTTTTTTTTTGTCTATTCCAAGTGGTAGTGATGAAGGATACCTTTAATAAAGCTTCTGCTGTCCAATTGGAGCTAGCATCCCTCTGCCTTCATATCTTGATCGACTGCAGTTACATTTTGATGATATAACACTTTTATTTTTAAATGTAGGCAGCAGGGGAATTTGAATAATAAAGGCATGCTGTACAGTGGACATGTCTCAGGGCTAGCAGAGGAAAATAAGAATCTCATCTTCTCACTTCAGATGCTCTGAAACTGGTTCAGAAGTCCACAGGTTAAAATCTTCCATATTTTGACAGTAACAGCTTACCTGATATGAGATGTCTTGCAAATCAGTTGAATTTAGACAGCCACTTAAAATTCCTGAGGGATCCTTGTTGGCATCCAACAACCCTTTCCAAGAACAAAACAAAGAGAAAAGCAAAACAAAACACCCTAGATAATTTCTAGCCTTTTGCTCAGAAGTGCCAGACACTCAGCAGTTTCCTGATTGCTTTGGCAGCAGATGGATTTTCTTGAGTCTGAAAATCAAAATATTTTAGATTTTTTTCACAAAGGCAGCTTGGTGTATTGGCTGAATTGGGACAACTGGTCAAGTCCTAATGTGGACAGCCAGGGAGGTGAGTGGAGGTGCCATCTGGCAGTGGATCCAGGTGACTCAGTCCAAGATTGTCATCTCAGGGGGTTCTCACCACACAGCTGGTGGCTTGTAAATTCCCGTCCTACCTTGGGACATGCTATTTTTTCTATATGGTTGAACTCACAATTGCTATGAAGAACACAGATTTAGGCCTGCATCTCACTGTTTGAAAATTTTGTTATCTATTCCTCTTGGAAAGCTTTTGCATTGAGAACTTCCAGCCTTTGATCCACTTGAAACCAGCTAGGGACCATTTCAGCAGTTCTTGTTTGAAGTTTTTCATTTCAAGTCTAACAATATATAACAACATAGAAATATAATGTAAATTCTCCCTTTCACCCCTGTACCCATGGGAAGGTCATCTGGTACTCTGCTGTGCTCCTTTGGGAAGCCAGAACCTTCTCTTAAAGATGCTTCTAGTTGCCTACAAGATAAACACTGGTTCAAAATTGTTGTTCTGTGTGGAACAGCAGCCAAAGTCCTGGCCTAATTGTTCCATTGAGTGGAAGAATGTTTTATCAATGCTGCATGTTTTATGTGGAACATGCTTTCCCAGCTGGCAGAACTTCAAGAAAATCCAAAGATCATGTTGTATGGTTACCAGAAGACATATGATAACTGTCCGGGCCTGTTCATGACGTTGCAAGGTTAGGTTGTTTACTCTAGTAACCTCCTGGTCTTGATTTGCTCACACTTGCAGGAATCGTGCAAGTAATGTACATCAGTTTTGCAGAAAGAGGGGAAAGCATTCCAGCCAATTAAAAATATGCATTCTGAATTATTCCATTCCACCAAAAAAAAAGGTGTACAAGTACTGGTGAAAGTATGTTCAGTATTCTAAATTTCTAAGGCATGATACTTCTACCAATCTTCCAAAGTGTTGTTTAGTCCTAAGCTATACATGGCCTGTGGTAGAGAGGACAAATAAAAAAAATACTGAAGGCAAGTGGGGACTTTTAATACTTTTTCTTTCATCTAGCAGCACTCCAAAGAGCATCTGTGAGCACTGAGTGAAAAAACACAGCAGCTAAATCCCAGGTCATCAATACCAAGCTCATTTAGTTTCTGTAATTGTGGGTGAGGAAGATAAAAAGTGCTTCTAAATGTTGTCCTTGAAGCTGTGAAAGATATGTAGTCGTCAGCAGTTTTACTAGCTTACTCCTTACAGTCACAAAGACAGTGAAGTGTCATCATTTCTACATTTTTTTACATGCTTTCTACAGGTGGAAAGCCAAATTGTTTCATTCATAAGAGAATTTTCCTCTACAGATGTTAAAAAGTCTTTAAAAATAAGTCTTTTAAGTTAACATCAGTATTTTAGTTTTGCTTCAACTACATTTAAGAGTATCCAGTGGAAAGGAAGGAGGAGGAAGGAGACTAAAGCAGCTGTTTTAGTAGAAGATTATTTAAAACAAACAAACAAAATGCCAATTAAAACATCAGTTGCAGATGTTGAATTTTAAAAGTATATCTAGTCTCAGTCCAAGAAACTCTAGTTTCAGGTTTTGTGCTTTGCAACTTGATTATTCTTTTAATGTGATCATGAGATCGTTCTGTTTAGTGTCTTGTGAATAAAATATTGGGCAAAAGAAAGAAACAATTGCTACTAGTGTACTGATTAGACAGTTCTGTAAGTTGGAGAGTGGGTATATTCTAAGAGAAATCACAATTGTTAGTATTTCCTTTTCATTTGGATCATTGTTCTCAAATCTGATTTTGAAGCTGGATATTGCTAACTGAAGAAATGCTGAGTAGGAGACAGGTAGGAATTCTAAGTGTAGTAGGTTGAAAATAGGGGGGATTTTTTTGCCTTTGACTTTCCTTCAGGACTGTAGAAACCTGAAATTAGACAAAGGACTAGTCCCTAGTTCTGCTTCTTGAAATAAAAATGTATCTGGTGAACAATAAGCTTAGATGGAGAATTCTCAGGACGAGTGCAGCTGCAGGTTCATAGCCACATAATTAAGCCTGTAGAAAGATGGGAGCAAGTTCCAGCAAGATCTTGGAGGTGTCCAGATGTGAATTACAAGCCACTCTGAGAAATGGGAACAATCTATACCACTGCTAGTCTTATTCCACATTCAGCACATTGTGGGGCATTTATTTCTGCTGCTCTCAGTGGAAACACAAAAATTACATTTTACACTGTAAATCAGTGTAAATTGCTCAGAAAAAAGGCTGTGTATTAGTGCAGTCTATTACAAGTAAATGGGCTGCACTTCTGCCAGCAGTGCTGTAAGAAGTGTTCCTGTGATTCAACATTATCAACCATCCTTCTGCAATAAGAAGAGAATGAAAAATTCATTCATTGGTTCTAAAGCCTTGTTGGTTCTATAGCTCCTAGGTGAAAAAGGTTTGTGTATTCCCATTTAAGCACCAGATACCTACTGAAAACTTTCAGTGTCTTCTATTTGGTTCTGGAAAGACACACTGCAAGAATTTGGCATAAGATGTGTTAGTATGAGTTTGTTGTCAGCAGAGACAGAGATCAAATTCTTCACTGCCTTTACTTGTGTCAGCATCTTTGTGGCTGACTTGAGGCAAACTGGACGTCATCTAAGTGACTCGGATGATCCTGCTACAGACAAGCTGCTCCCTCTACTTGCAATGCTGGCTTTGAGAAAAAAAACCCAAATATAAATAATACGAAGCCCATGGGAAATGTGTAACTCGTAAGTAACCTAAAATAGTTTCCATTTCCTTTTGCTTCATTGACTTCTACTGTTTGTCTCTTGTCTGCTGGACAAGTCTCTCATATAACCTGTCTCTGCTAATGGCTTCAATCCAGTCTTTCTCACAGAAGTGGTCCAAGTTTGGGAATTTGCCTTGTTTTTCTCTCTTCATTAGTAAAGCCACAGCTCTGAAAGTGACTTAGACTGCTCTGAAGGCTGCAGATGGTGGGTTAAACCTCCTTTTGCCATTTTCAGCCCATGCCGAAATCAGGCTTCTCCCGCCTGCCTGTGCGTGCAGGCTGCTGTTTGCAGGGCTCCTCATGGTGGGTGGGTTCAGGTTACCAGGCTCTGGCATTGCCAGTTCCAAATTTCTGTTGAAGGCTCACCAGACTTCTAAGGAGCTGCATCACACTGGAGGAAGAAATCCTGCTTTCTTCTCAACACTTGGCCTCCTGGATCATTACCATGACAAAGGAGGATTATTGACTTGAATAGTCATGATGCTTTTGATTTAAGGCCCTCTTTGATTTGGGGAAATAGTAGTGTTCATTGGCCCAGAGAAGCATGGTCTCCTCCAGGTGAGGAGCAAGGAGAGAAACATGCTTTTGAGAAGGAGGAGAAAAAGGGAAAGAATTGGCTGAAGAGGCTGAATGGAAGCTGTAATGGATGCAGTTAGTCTCTGGGAAAGACCTAAAAGCAGCCCATGATTCCTTAAGACAATTAAAAGCAAATTGTCCGGCTGAGTGATTCCAGAGCAAGGAAGATGCTCCCTAGACTATAATTCAAGGGGCTGAAAGGCCCTCAAAAACTGAGAGCAGAAAGAAAAAAAACCCTGAAGATGGGGCAAATGATGGAACAGATGTGAGCGCTTTTGTTGGGAAGACTTGGAGGCTAGCAGGATGGCGATAGGCTAATTTGAGGCGAATAATGCCAGGTTCCTTTCATATGCAGAATAGCACTTTGATCCAATGTGGATGAAAGTACTGAAAAGTGGAGAGGATGGCAGGGGGTCTTTTGTCTTTGACAAAAAAGGCATCTGCCGGGCTCTAACTCCCTTTTCCCCACCCCCTTAGCCACTCCAACAATGCTAGCAAAGGGGACAAGTGTCTCCTGACAGCTGAAGAAATCTCCAGGAGGAGAATGAGGTTTCCAGCAATATGTATACTAGAGAGCTTAATCGATTTTTTCCACAGTACAAAAAGGGAGAGGGTTGGGGGAAGACAGAGATCACACTGAAAATGGGAGGTGGGAGATAAAAAATCCCTTTCTAATAAACTTGTTACTTTTGTTCTCCGAATACATCTTTTCACAAGATGCTTTGATGCTAGTATGAATACACTTAATGGAGCAGAGTAAGACAGAGTTGCTGAAGGGGGTGTATGAAATAAGGAAGAATAGTTTTGAAAGGAGGATGAATGTAGAGTGATTTCTGTGAATTCCAACACAGGAAAGGTCTTGGAAGTAGTAAAATAGTGCAATTCAAGAGATACCTGCAAGACAGATGGTACTTTCTGTACCACCTGCTGGAGGAGGTCAGATCAACCCAAGTTCTTGGGTTTGATTTCTAAGCAAAATTGATAATTTCTTTTTAACCTTTCCATATTTGCTGTTTTCTTAACTGCTTGGAATTGCTAGCAATGAAAGGACTGCAGGATCGAATGGGGATTTAGGAAGGCAAGCAATATTTGTGCCGAGCAAATATAGCAATTTCAGACCAGCTGCTGATCTGCTCCCTGATTCTCATGCTCTGTTGACTTTCTTCAGCTTTTCACATCTGGTAAACAAGACTGGGATCCAATTTGCAGACTTTGGTGGCTGTGGTTTTCCTTAAGCATCACTTTGCACCTAGTCTGATGTTTTCTTTGAGAAGTGATGACAGATAATGAGTTATCAACTTCTGAGCAAAACCCATCTCAGTAAATTAAATCCTTTAAGAACAGTAGGTTCAGGAATCTTCCCTTTTCTCGAGACCCTGACAATGTTTATCCATTACTATTTACTGAAGATAACCTTCTCACCAGGGCAGAGCTTTAAGCAACATCTGATATTGCAGACAGTTCCAGCCCCTTTACCCTTGCATCCCCTTCTCTTTCTGATGAGGAGTTTAAATTCCTCCAAGAAGTTAAGAGTGATACAGGAATTGAGAGGAACTATCACATTCCTTTCAGAGGCTGTACACTCATGCTGATGGCAAATTGTAATCCTGTGTAGTTGTTCAGTAGGTGTGCTATCATCCCCCCTCGAGCAGATGCCACCCTTCTGTTCAGACCAGCTGATGTGGAGAGTATTTTTGACAATAGAATTTCCTGTACTCCAGCTGTGCAAAGCCTGATGCATGAATTACTGTAACTCATTAGGGAGGGCTAATTGTCAAGGACATTGATGTTCTCTTGATTTCTGCCTCTTTGTTGTACCTTGACTTTTCTTGCTTCTGGTGCAGAAGGTCTTGAGCTGCTGCTGCTGTCCTCAAAGGAGCAGGACCACCTCTGTCCCTCACAGCACTGAGGTAGAGGCCCACTCTCTAGGTGGGGGACTTCAAGTGGTTCTTGTGTGACTTCTCCCTCCTGTACTATGTACAGTGATAGGATGCAGGCCTAGATCTGAGTGGGGAAAGACATTGCTTGTGGGGAAGCCTGACCTGTCAGGGAACAGTCTGTAGTCCTCCCTGCCAAAGAAAAACAGCCGATGCAGTGCTACACAAACCACTAATTGGGCCATGGAGTCCAAGGCAGTCTGCTGGAATGCTCTATCCCCAGGCACTTGTGATTAGGATGGGATGTAGGAGTCTTGAGCAGTGAGCTGGGGCACTTAGTTCTTTGAGATGAAACATGAACAACCTCATTGTAAAGGGTCTTTTGTGCTTTCCGGTTTGGGCAGGCAAGCCCTTCAGCTGCTGCCATCCTGAAATTTCTTCATATGTCCAGTATCAACTCACACCCCTCCAACCAGAAAGGTGTACTCTTAGCAAAGGCCATAGAGCTGCCAAAGCTGCCTCACTGGGGCAGTTTTGTATCATGCCAGCAGTAAGATTAGAGATATGGAAGAAGAGGGGGTGAGTTGCCTCTATTCCTGTGAAATGTGTGCAGTGATCCTCCGTAACTGTAGGTCATCACTGAAATTTATGCTGTGCTTTTGGGACAGATGTATGTAGCTCTTTACAGCTTACTGTGTGCTCATTTCTCATGGCCAGTGGGTGGCCATGAGGAAGGAAGATGCCTGTATGTCTCGGCTTGGCTCCTACAGTCCAGGCCTGGTCTGTTTGGAGGTGAGACTGAATCTATTTCACCTGAAGCACATTGCAAGGGAGGAGGGAAGAGGTCTGTGTGGACCCGAGGGTAGCATGCAGAGCAAGTGACAGCAGGAGTACAAGGCTGCAGGGGTACAGGAGACAGAGGAAGATTGGCTTTTTTCTCACGTCTCACCCAGCAGGATGGTGTTTTCTCCCCAGAAGCCAGTTACCCTCTGCTGGTTTGTGTTTGGATGAAAATGAAACAATAAAGATTGCAAAGCCTCTTTGATGTGCTTGATCTGCATTGAGGCAGAGCTACCTGACCAGCTCAGGATGCTGTTACATTTCCTGACTGCTATCTGGACGAGGACTTTCTGGTCATTGTTTCAAAGTCTGGGAAAGAACATACTGCTTTAATGGTAAATAGTCAAGCAGATGGTGTCAAATAGCTTAAAAATAGGCCATTCCCATGGAAGTGCTTTTGGCTGGACTGATTGTACATATGACATTTTCCTGGCATGACCTAGCAGTCATGGCTGTAGAAATCCTCTATTTTCAGCACAGATTTGGCATGTCTCTCAGTGAATGTTGTCTGGTCATTAGCATCCACTAGGAATTCTCTGAAACCAAACAAATGGGAAACTATGACTTTGGAGTATGGTAAACCCCAGCCCTCACGCAAACTTTTGTTCAGACATAAAGTGGTTTCAATTTGGTTTTATTCAATTTACTTTAAAATCTAACAGCGGTCCTTTGCAAGATGGCCACCACTTAGTTTGATGTAACTTGCCTGAGTGTCCACGTGGAGTTACTATGTTAGTTGAGTGAAGTTTGTACCAAAAAAGTGAATTATTTCCCTTTTTACAAACATGAGATATGAGTGAATGTTGCTATTCACCCTCCCAGAATTAATGCTATGTTATGTGCTTTCATATTGGGTTACATACACAGTGATTTGGATCCAAAGAGGTAAGTCTGGCTGTAGCGGGGACAGCATGATTTCAAGTCTGGTGGAATTTGCACCTTTCTGTAGAAGACAGATGGTTGTGCTGGGGGAGGGAAGTTGCACCTGTTTGTTTCCACATCTGCTCTGTAATCCCAAAATTTGGTTCACATAGTCTCAGTACATTGAGTATGCTTACTCATGTGTGAGTTTCATAGTGTTGGCAAATACTTTCCGTTCTAGAGTGCCTTTGATAGTATTGGAGGCAAATGTCCAGGAGGAGTTAATTACACAGAGAGTAACCAGAGCTTAGAAAATAACACTTTCATGAGTAATTTCTGAAAAACTTCAAAGCAATATTTCTGAGCTTACTTCTTTAAAAAAAAAAAATAAAAAAAATAGACCAGTAAGTAGTTGGAAAGCTTGTTACAGTTGTCCAGTTTTGGTGTCAAAACCAGTGATAGCATGAGTGTAAACACTGTGCTCAGAAGAGATGGTGGTGTTTTACTTGCCAGGTGTTGACAGAGGACTGCTGCCTGCACAGGGGACTATACAGCTCCATGCCTCACCAGAGGTCCCCACGGGTATCCCATGTTCAGCCTGGGGAGTTTCTACCCCAAGTCTTCCCTTGGCTTCCTGGCTTTCTGGAGTTTGGCGGCTTCTGGCTGCAGTGGCTAAGGAGAAGTACAGCGATTCTGCATCTGTTTGTCTTCAGAGACACCCGTTGCTCCAAAGGGTGTCTTGTCCCTTTTAAGTGGCTGCCGTCCTCGTGGGCTGTGCATTGCCCAAGGAAGGGGGCAGTTGGATCGGCACCCAGTGTCTGGGTCAGGCCCTGAGGCCACCACCTTGAGAGAGCCCGGCTGTGCTGAAGGTGGGGAGGCAGCCACATCTGGAGAGTGATCTTCTCCCTTTCTGGTCAACAGAAGGGTCTCTGGGGGTAGGAGCTGTGGCAGCCAGATAGTTTGCCTTGAGGCAAAGGGGATGGGAGTGTTTGCATTCCCAGGGGAAGGCTGAGGAGGAAGGAATGCTACCAGCACCCTGCCTGCGGAGGCAGTCACCTGAGAGAGACTGAGTGTTGAGCAGCTGCAGGGAAAGCAGCTTCCTGAGTCCCCCACCAGCCACCTCTCTTCCCTGACCTGCTCCAGAGAGCCATTCCTGCCTGAAATAGATGCAGTGTCTGAGAGGAGACACAAAGCAGGAAACAACAGCCTGTGACCATTCCTGCAGATGAGGAAGGAAGGGCAAACAAAGTGAAGCCATGCTTGATTTAAGTAGGTGGCTGAGGAGCTATGGGGATAGGTGCCTGTCAGGCCCTGGGGCTCTGTGGTGGTCAGGCAAACTGTCATCTAAGGGAGCAGGATTGCCCCTGCTTCAGCCTGCCCCTTTGTATCTTCTGTATTAATCAAGTCACATTGAGTTAAATGTGGTGAGTCCATTCCCTCTGAGCAGCCAGGATCCAAGGTGTGAGTACCTGTGGAGCCATAGGACGCATGGGTTGGTGATGTCTAGACTGGCAGGCTCAGAGCAGGAGCAGCTTCAGAGAGCCTTCAGCAGGTGGCTGTGTGTCTGTGACCTTCTCATGGGATGAAAAGAGAACTTACCAGGAACTCTGTCTTTTCCTCCCTCTCCCCCTCCCTCAGGTGGTCTTTGCTTTGAATCAGACTCTCTTGCAGCAGGAGAGCCTCCGAGCAGGCAGTTTCCAGATCCCCTATACGACAGAAGACCTTATCAAGCATTACAACTGTGGAGACCTCAGCTCCATCATCTTCAACCATGACACTTCTCAAGTGAGTCTTGCCACTGCAGCTCTTGTACTACACACATCTCCCTGTAGTGCTAACTCCTGTCACAGCTCTCCTCAGGCAGGCCCTTTCTGGGTGAGGGCCAGGGGCATGTTGCTGGTTCCCTGGCACATCTGCTTTCCTGAGCCTCTTGTTCCAGGAGTCTGCACCACCTCAATCCCTCTCTTGCACACAAGCAGCGAAGGTGCACCTGGCTTTCCCTTTTGGATGAGTGCCGTGTTCGCTTTAGCATCAAAGCTCTATGAGTTAATCATTTACTTTCTTAAGGATCCTATGGAATTACGCTAGCTTAGGTATGAGCCAACTTACCGCCAACAGATAGCAACAGCAGGCTCTCTTGTGCAAATAGGAACAGAGAAATGCACTCGTGACTTGGATGCTTGTGTAAGGCTGGGCAAGTTACAAGCTTTTTAATGTCCCCTATCAGGATGATTGTGTGCTGTGGACAAGGCCCAAAGAAGAGAAATGGAGTGAAACAAAGAAAAGATAGATTTAGACTGAATGTGAAGGAAAAGAGACCTTCTGAGACCTCACAGACTTGGGTTTATGGAGATGGTTTCCTAAGCAGCACAATGGAATGCAACACTGATCTTTAAACCATGAGAAAATGCCCAGCAGGGACTAATTTGGCCTGTTCAGGCTGTTAGATTAACTAACCTCAGGCTGAGACATCAGGCCTCTCTGTTCTTGTCTGTGAGGTATTGCCTGGCAATTTGTGCACATCAGTGAAAACACAGGCTCTATCCTTACAGTGCTGAAAAGGCAGGTGTTGCTACCGGAGCTTTCTTTGCTGAATAACCATTTTCCTATGACCTTTTGGTACATCCAGTGCAGTGCTGCAGAGCTGCAGAGTCACACTCACCCTTGCTTCTCTGGCACCGAGCTTTGCAAGTGTGTTGCTGCCTTCCTGTCCCACACACCCACCTGCCTGCAGGTGCAGGCATCCTGGTCATTAATACTGCTTAGCTTTTACACTGTGCACTCCATGCATAGGTTTCAAAGGATTTCTCAGAGGAGACCAGCATTTTAAGAGGATGCAGATGCTGCATCACTATCCCGTGGAGATGTTACAGACTGCAGACATTGCCCCTAGGTCCTTGGAGAGACCAGCTCTTTCTGAGACATACATGTTGCCAAGGGAACAACTGTCCTTTGCTTAATGTGGGGGGCTCCACCTCAGGGCACTCTCCTTGGCAGCAGAGCTGAATACTAATAGCTTGCAACACTGTCAGTTTATGTTTTGAGCCGAACTTCTCAGTAAGTTGTATTTGACTCCATGCTTGCCCAGTGGATGACTACCTGCGGGCTAACCACCCTTTGGAAAGGTTCCATAATAGTCTCTGAGTGGCTCCAAAGTCTTTTCATCTACTGCAGCCTTGCAGGGGAAAGCACCTGGCTTATTAGTGGCTCTGCTGTCCAGAAACCACCACTTGCAGGCCCTTTAGTTAACAGTCCCTATAACTGAATGCCTAAAGCTACTTGTCAAGAAGCCAGGATTGCTGCAACTGCAGACCCACGTTTTCTCTTCACTGGCAAGAGGTCAGGCTAGTATGCAGCCACAGCTGTCCTGGGGGCCCCAGGGAAGGAAGCCAGCATTTTAAAAGATACCGTCAGGACAGGGCAACTGGAGGTGGTAACGCTTTCTTTCCTGACTAAATCTGGCCCTCTTTAAGTTTAGGGGGGTTTTTTTAACTAATTCAAATTGCACAGTTATTCTTTGGCAGCCTGGGGGCTCTGATACCAGTCAAATTCTCTTAGAAGAGCGTAATTATCATTATAGTTATGTCATACCTATGGCAATTTAAGAAAGAGGTATGTAGGTAAAGGCAGTTAGGGGCAAATCCTTTCTTCAACTGAGCAATCAGAATTTAGGATCTTCAGTGTAGCAAAATGATAGTATTTGTTGACTTTGAATATAAAAGAAATCCATCTGGCTATCTTATGAAGTGATACATTGAGAGAAATGAAGCACCATGCATCATTAGAAGTTTGCTAAGTATTTTTTTAGCTTGCTTTGGGTTTTGTCCTACTGGCTGTGCCTTGAGGGATGAGGCAGTTGCCATACTCTGTGTGGAGCAAAAATGCCTCTGCATGATGGCTGCCTGTGAAATAAATTCCCCTTTCATGAAGACTTTTTTTCTCTACCTTAGGTCCCAAATTTCATTAATGCTACACTTCCAGCCCATGAACGCATTACTGCCCAAGAAATAGACAGCTACTTCCGTCAGGAGCTCATCTACAAACGAAATGAGCGAATGGGCAGGAGGGTGAAGGACCTGCTGGAAGAGCACCCAGACAAGAGTTTCTTCTTTGCATTTGGAGCTGGTATGTGACTGTGGTGCCATTCAACCTGAACTCATCCTTCCCGTGTCCTTTAGAAGAATTTTGCAAATGCTTGCCTCAGTTTAAAGAGGGGTCACTATTTTTACCATGGTGGACACGGAACTCAGCTTTTCCCTGATAGTTGTACCCTGCTAGGAAAACCTTTTCAGTGTAGAAGACTGTTTTTCTTCAGTGTTCAAAGAGCTCACAGTGCATGTGCTAACTGCAATATCTGTTAATTGCAGACATATTTGTTATATGTAGAGGCAAACATACTGAGTCAACTGCAGTGCATGTACAGGAGGAACAGCTCGTGGACAAACACACATTTATTGTCTAGGCAACCACTCCAAGAGGATAGGAGGAATAGGGAGCTGAGATGAAAGGCAGCACGTCTGAGGTTGCACCAGTGCTAGAATTAACCTTTATAGGACACGTTCAAAAGAGGAATATGCCAAATTGTGTGAAAGGGACTCAATAAGTGCAAGGGAAGAACTTGCAAGGCACAATTTCACCTTTTTCTTCCTCCTGCAGCTCCTTACCTCTTTCACTGTGCTTCCATAAGGAAGTTGTGTCTGCTACTATTTTGAAGCAGCGCGGTGGGCCCAGCTGGGGAAAACCTACTACATTTTCTGCTTCTTAGCAGCCAGCAGGACTCTACAGGCACATCCAGCAGCACATCCAGCTCAATAAGGTTAGCATCTACACTTCAGTCTAGGGCTGGATGGAGGGTATGAACACGATTGTTTTGCCATGACTCCCATCCTTTGTTCTAGTTCCAGGGAAAGGAAGAAGTTAGGATCACTGTTAGAAAGACAGGTGCTAATTCTCAGAGAAGTATCACATCCCCTCCACCATGAGCCATATGGCTTTTGGGAAAAGGGAAAAACTGAGACTGGTGTCAGTATCCATGTGTGGTTTTCCAGTCTCCGTGCATACTGCTTTAGTGAGGATGAAAGATCTAGACAAGGCAAGGAAAATATTTACTTAAACACTAAAAGCATTTGTATTCAGAGTCCGTGAGAATTTCTGTACTTGCAGCAGGGAGTTGTGGTTACAAAGTTAGCATAACAAGGGCCCAATGTGTGAGAGCTGGGACGTCAGGAAAGGGTTGACCATGTTTGTTCAGATGCGTGTGAAGATTGTAACATGCAATCCTCCTGCAGTATCACTGCTCTGTGCAACTCGCTGTCACAAAGAACAGTGAAGCAGGCCCTGGTTGTGTAGATTCTGGTCATGGCTTTCTGTAGGCTAAGACCAGGGCATTGCGGCACTCCACTGCTGAAGTTCTGACCACATTTGAACCTGCTGCACTGATGTTTCTGACTAAAGCATGCACCAGCCTCAAATCCAAATTGTGTTTGTTGCAGGTAGCTACTCTTCTGTCAGGAGGCCGGTCGCAGATTTTGGGGCTTTGGTTACTGCTTGAGTGATGGGCAGCCTGTGTAAGCGGACATATGTGTCACTCTGACGTGTCCCAAGAGCAGGATCCTTTGAGAGGAGAGAGCTTCTTCCCCTCCTTGCACACACTCTGAATCCCAGCAGCTGCAAATCACATGCCTTTAGATGGTTGTGTGCCATTTATTTCCCCTCCCATCAATTTCTTTCTGTTCCTGCCCTTATGTGCCAGACTGTCTTCATTGTCGTTGGTGTGCACAGCAGAGTGCACACCAGAGACCAGAAGCACTGCAGGACCAGGACAGATCCCTGTATTTCTTAATTTCTCATGTTCTCAACTTTCATGACAGTACTTTGAATCCTTTCACAGGCTTCCTGGAATCTTGCTTTTCCCTTCCCTTTTATTTTCCCTGTTCCCCCTTTTCTGTGTCCTGATTGCCAAGATTTCTATACTGCAGCACTCCCAGGAGCCTTGGGCCTAAATGAACACCCTTGATTTTTGGCTTATGTGCACACAGCTTGGTCTCCAAGCACCCAGTGTGCTTGTCTCATGCTTTTCCATCATGCTTTTGAACACAGACAGCTTCCCTGTCTTCTCTGGGGACTTTGGACTGATTTTGAAATTGTCTCTAATTACTCTCTGGCTTTGATACCAGTCTGTCCTCTGTTCTCATCTGCTCTTGCAAATAGTTCTGTTCAAAGGATAGTGCCAGCCTCTCACATTTAGCAGCACAATTCTTGATTACGCCCTTGTTTGACTGCATGAGGTTTTTTGGTGGGTGTTTGTTTGTTTATTTGTTTTGTTTGTTTCATTTGTTTCTTATTAAGCATCTAAACAAAAAGTCCATCACAGCATATGTTGCAGAAAACAGATCAATTTCTACAGATTTCTGAGGTTTCTTGAGTGCGTATTGCAATTATGAATGCAGTCTTTCATTGTTTTCCAGCAAGCTAATTTAGCCTTTTGCTTATGCAGATTGCTGTATGTGATAGATAATTATGTGGAAGAGTTATTTTTATGCCAGCAAGCAGTGAAGATGAACAAATATCTTGTGATCAGTTTTAAGCATTGCTTGGAATTGTGCTGTTGTTAATTACTGTATAAAGGTTTCAGGAAAGTGCTCACACAAGGCAGGTTAGAATGAGTAACAGGAAAGGAGAAGAGAAAAAAAAGCTATAGGAGTGGAAATAAATCATGACTGCATGGTGGTTTTCCCTCTTCTGACCACTAGTGAAGAAAGTATCTTCTAGCAGTAGCTTATAAACTGCAGGACAAGGTTGTATTAAAATGGTAGTAGGATATTTAAGGGTCTCCCAGTTAGAAGGGGAGAGAAGACTTTCAGTTGTTTTCTTTCCAGATTTTTTCACCCTGTGTTTATATTTAAAACAGCTAGGCTTTTTGTAAGGAAAGTTCAGTTTTTCCATTAATGAAACACTATTGAAAAAACAACTTTTATCATCAATTATATGCAAATAAGATCATGGTTTATGGGTGACCGTGAGATTACGTATACCTTCTCTTGTAATTTAAACTACTCCTGGTATTTTTATTTTAAATGGAGGAAAATCAGAAAATACTGATTTATTTTGTATTCCAACTGGATTGATGGGATTTAGAGATGTGTAATATGTTGTGCAAAAGAAGACTTCTCTCTTTCCAGGTCGTTATGTAGCTGCATGGCTATAGATGTTGACTTTTTACATGTGGTAGTTTGGACTGTAATAGATTTGATCATTAGATTCAGCACTTTTTATGCCTTTTTTAAAATCAGTCAGGCCAACTCTCCCTGTATTCTGTTGCAAATGCTTCACAGCCAGAGCTCATTTCTGGAACTATTTTTGTTTGGAAGTAATTTGCACCAAAGTGGACTACTTCAAAATAACAGATTTTGCTGAAAAGATCCAAAACACTTTGCTTCTGGCTAGAGTGCAAACAAGGAAACTTTCAAGCCAAAATAAGTCTGTTTGAGGGAATTAGAGGAAAGTATGGCAAGAGAGAGTTGGCAATGCGAGCATCATTCCACTGTGTTCAGTAAGGATTTTATCTTAATTGTGGACAGGCCTCTGTGTATGGCAGCACTAGGGTTACAAGCCAGGCCTACTCCCTGTTGCCAGTGGTGGAACTTGTGAAGGAAAGCCAGCTATAATCTTTCACCAGCAGTCTTCCTTCTGTATGCATTTTTAATTTCTCTGAATTCTTGAGTGGCACACTCAGGATCTGGATGCTAAGCCAGTGTAAGTGATGGCACATGTGATTCCGCAGCCAGCCAGCCAGGTAATGCCACAGGTTTCTGGTTTGTCTAGGAAGGGAACACTGACACAGTGAGCGCCGCATTGTCCTACTGTACTGTGGAGAGTTTTACCACTTATCCAGGTTTTACAAGGGTGCTGCATGCTGGCTAAACCTTCCCATAGTCAAGGAATAGTTGATACTGCCAAAGGGCTCTGGAAATTGTCTGATTCATCCCTCTGCCCAGAGCAGGATCATATAGAGAGAGCAGTTTTCCTAGGACTGAAGTATGGGCAAGGATGAAGACTCCAGAATCTCTCTGGGTAATCTCTTCTAGTGTTTAATTACTAAAGATGCTTTTTCTTATGTTTAAGCGGGACTTCCTGTATGTTAATTTTTGTCCGTTGCCTCCTGTCCTTTCAGAGGGCATCACTACTGGGAAAAGTTCTGCTCTGTCTATTTTGCAACTTCCTGTCATGCATAAGTTATGGCCCCTAAGCCTTCTCTTGTCCAGGCAGAATAGTCTCATCCTCTCCTAGTATGACACATGCTCTAATTGTTCATCGTTTTTGTGGCCCTTTGCTGTACTCTCTCCAGTATGTCCACATCTTTTTTGGGCTGGGAAGCTCACAGATAGACACTGGATGGACCCACATACGTGTTACAAGGGCTGAGGAGCAGGGAGGGATCACCCCCCTCAATCTGCTTGGCAGCACTTCTCCTCACACAGGCCAGGAGGCCGTTGGCTGCCTTTGCCACAAGGACACATTGCTGGCTTACGGCCTACTTGATGACCACCAAGACGCGACATCTTTTTTCTACCAAACTAGCCTTCAGCTAGTCGGTACACAGCCTATCGTGGTGCCTGGAGCTATTCCTGCCGAGGTGCAGAACTTGGTTTGCTGAACTTCATGAACCAAGTTTCCCCTCATCATAAATCCATACTGACCACTCCCAACTGCACTCCCCTGCTTATCCCTGACACGTTTGGAAATAGTTTGCAAGATAATTTGCCCCACCACCTTCCCCAGGAACGGAGGTGTGGCTGAGCAGTTTATAATTCCCCAGATCCTTCTTCTTGCCCTTCTTGAAGACAGGAGTTATACTTGCTTTCTTTCAGTCCTCAGGGACCTTCCCCACTTGCCATGATGTTTTGAAGGTAATTGAGAGTGGCCTCTAGTGACATTAAGCAAGCTCACACAGTTTCTCTGGATGTATCCTATAGGGTCTTGAACATGGCCGGTCTATTTGAATGTTCCTTAATCTGATCCTTCTCCATCCATAGTGAGCCTTCTTCACCCTGGACTTCCCCCTAGTCATAGCAACCTGAGATTCCTGAAGGCTGGTTTGACCACTAAATAAAGTAACAAAGACATACAGTACTTGGCCTTTTCCACGTTCTTTGTCATCAGGTCTTCTTCCCCCTTCAGTGCTTAGATTATATTTATCTAGTCTACATTTTACTGCTGATGTGCTAATAGAGGCACTCCATGTTCCCCTTGATGTTTCTAACCAGATTCAACTCTAGGTGGGTTTTTCTTCAGTATGGTAATTTTATTCCATTTTATTCCTTTAGTTTACTTACAGTTTCTGTTGAAGGGGCTGAAGAATAACAGAGAAAAAGAAAAGTGTTGGGATTTTTATTACATAGGAGGAAGCTTGAGATCTTGACTTTATTTTGACACACAAGGCCTCTGGTGAAGTCAGGCTTCTAGGAGCCGAGTTTAAATTCCCCCTAATCTCTCCTGCTTCTTTGAACAGTTGAGAAACTCCAAAGTGCCAGTTCATGAATAAGAAGTACAGAGGGATCTAAGATTACTTATATCCCTGTGGAAGAAATTACTGACTTCAGTAAGAGAGGCTGGCTGATTTGACAACCTCAGAAGCTGGTCCTCTTAATCCTGTGAACACTGGAAAATTCCTTTTTCTCTCAGAGCTATTTTTCCTTGTTGCTCCTGAAAAAAACATCATTCTGAGGCTTTAAAGTATAGTGGATGTTGGTAAGCCACCATTAACACAAAGAAAAAAAGGATGTTGGTGCGAACTTCTTCAGCTACCATTTCTTCTGATTACTAAAGGAAATACCAAATGTGTTTATTTGGCATTAGTCAGACTGTATGGAGTCAAACCTCCAGGGACTGACTGTTTTTTTTCCCAGACAGAACGTGTTACCACCAATGGTTACCCCAGTCTGCTGTAGTCCACCAAATGGCTTCCTTCAGCTTCTCTAGGTTTTGAGGCAATTCTTGTGGTGTGAGAGGTCAGTTTTGTGTCAGCCTTAGGTGCCATATGCATTGGATCCTTAGGCATGTCATAAAAAGAAAAAAAAAAGGAAAAACTAAACAAAAAAAATTTCCAGGGGTAAGTGGAATTGTGCTAAATCTGAGTTGCGTGTTAGGTGGTACTATTTCCATGTAGAGCCGTTTACTCTTACTTCTTGAAATTTTCTGTTCCATCTGGCATTTTTAGAAATTATGCAAGAGGAGCAAGATTTATTGCCTCTGGGTAAGAAAGATGGGAGAAAGGACCTGTCAGCAGTGGGTGTAAAAAGCAATCAACAGTGCTAAGCCCAGAATGTCTCTGTCCAGTTTGTATCGGTGTTTATACCCGTAAAACAAAACCAAACAAAAACATGTTATGTGAGTATGAAAGTTGCCCAGGGAAATGAGATATCACTTTGAAATTTGGTGGTGATTCAGAATCCAGCATGGAAAATTTGAACCTGCCATCAGTACATTTGGAATTGGAGATATGGGCTGCACAGGGAATGTAGATTTACCTCTGCCTTATGTAACAGATTTGAAATGTTTAGTGAGTAAGTTCATGAAAAGTCTGTAAGAAGGTGAGTATTTATGGATCCTGGAAGAGGTCAAAAAAAAGTTGGGGGGAGGGGCAGGAAGACGACATAGTGATAAAATAGATTTAAAAAACAGATTAAATGAGTCTTGTGGGGCCACCTCACTTCTCTCTGAGCTCAAAGGGCTTGCTGATTGCCTGCATGCTTCTGTCTCTGGAATGCAGCAGCATTTTAACTTCCTTGGATGAGAGGAAAGGCTGAGTGCCTGAAGGTGTGCCTGTACCTCTGTAATCTGAGAATGCCAGATACAATCCAGCAGCTTTGAGACTGTTTTCCTTAGTAGCCTCTTTGAGTCTTCAGAATGCTAATGACAGGGTTTATTAGAACAACAACCCCTGAAGGGGAAAGATAATGTTGTGTGGAGGCAGGACCCACATCCAGCGCCCCAGGGTTCACATGAAGGGCACTACTCCTGACATCTCTGACACTGAAATGAAGAGAGCTTTGCATTTCTCCATTAGAGGCAGTAACCGCTGTTCTAATATATTAGTGGAGCTGTCAAAATCAGGCAGGCCAAAAAACTGTGCTGTTTCTGCTCAGGTACTGGCAGTCTTCTTTTCAGTGCTGGGTTTACCCATTACTGCCTTTATTGGGCAGCTAAAGTAGGAAAATTTTCATTATGTAATGTGTGTTTTGAGCTAGGGGAATTTCAAGTCCTGAATAAGTTTTTTGCTGGAAGGGAAGGAGTGATGTGTAATGGGAGCAGGTCCAGTGGCTGAGGTGGCTGTGAGTACTGTAGCTCAGATAGGACACTGGTAATTCCTTCCCTTACTGGTCACATAGTGCTGGCTGCTAGCATAGTCAGCTCTGTAAGGGTCTCTTGTGTCATAACCTAAGGCTTTATCAGTGGAAAGCTCTGAGTAAATGGAGACCCAGTAGCTAAGGCTGCCTGAATGTAACTTGTTTCTCGTAGCTAATTTTTTTATAAAACAAGCGGTATGGGCCTGTAAACTTCTTTTAATGTTAACTTAGTCATAAATTTGGTCTTATAATCAGCAAAAAAGCTTTTTCTAGTGTCAAATTTTGGAGATTGTCAGGATGTTTGACTTTGCCCAAGGGTAACAATGGGAATCCCCAGGATAAAAAATACTCACATCTTACATTTAAGAGGCCTAATTTTTGGCAGAAACTGGTAGATGAGTATCTTCTTATCTTTCACAAGAAGAATGCTTTCATTTTGGCTCATGCAAGTTGTAACTCCATATGTTTCTTTTCTATGGTATTAGACCATTTTTCCCATGTTGTGCAAGGCTACTTGCACAACATCAACTACTTTGAGAAGTTACATGGGTGAGTTTATTAGCAAACCACATCACTTTTGCAGAAATGGAAGATTATATTTTTCCTCCTAACTGAATCCAAGTTCGAGGCACTTTATTTAAGTCTTTTCATGTCTAGGGAAAGTACTTTCTTGGGCATAGAGAACACCGCTGTTCTGCCATTGTGCCCACCAAATCTTTCCTGTTTGGTTTGAGAGTAGTGAAGTATGATCCACTAAGGTTTTGTACTAATATAAGATTTCCAGGAAATCATGTTTTTGTGGTCAAACACTTATCATGGTCTCAGTAGGATAAAACCCTGGGTTCAAAGTTTATGGAGTAATATTTTGGTAATATTTCATCTTCTAGGTAATCACAGGAAGGATTTTGTTTGGAGGTCTGCAGTCTGAAAAATACAGGAGGGCATGGGAGGGCTGTTTGCATGGGATTTGACCTACAAGCCTGCAGAAGTATTGTAGTGCAACATCCTTATACTCCTACACCTAATGTGAATTCAGGGATTCTTTAAGCTGACATACAGCATCACTGGCACCACCTCATCTCCTTCAATCTTTGTCATTTCCTTCTCCCTGCAGTGTTAAATTTGTGAGAGTATCATGCTTTTTGTCCTTGGGTTTCTGTTCTGGTACCTGGACTCTTCCAGATTTGGAAATACTGTGAGAAGCAAGATTTTACTGGATTTAGTATTACATGTTTTGCATTCAATACCCTGTTTTAATGTAAATGGCAGATTTGGAATTCCAGCCACTTATGACCGATCCTTGTTTTCCATATGTTGCTTGGATTATCTGTTGTAGCTGTGCAAAATTTCCTCCTCCTGATTCTGGGAGAAGTGAAGTGCGAGCTTGCTACACCTGGGTGCACGGTACTCATGCTTGAAAACAGTGTCTTCCTCTTGAAAAGTGTGTACAGAAAGCATCTGTATGAAGGAAAGTGATTTGTAATTTAATTGATCACATCACCTGCTTCTTTTGCTTTGGATCATAATAAATATTTTGTCTAGCTTTTTTTCCTTCATAATTTTACTAGCTGGGTTAAAATTACTCCAAGTTCTGCATCCCAGTGTGTACTTAAAAAGTGTAACTGTGTTTACTTTAGAGGCGAAGTTACGAAGCATGAAAGCAGATGATAATTGCCATAGGCATTTCCAGGAAGTTTCTAAATAACTGTAAGATCCATACCTCTAAAACTTTATTGAAAGTATTTGTTTCAGTGACCCACAGAGTCTCTGGCACCAAAAGTCCATTTGAGCGCTTGCAGTCCAGCTAAACATCCAGCTTTATGATGTCCCCAGTGGCTGGACTAATTTGTGCCATTTTGCGATTGCAGTGCTAGAATTCTGTGCTTTAGTTGTTGCCACAACATCTTGGAAGTCAGCAGTCAAGATCAGGTTTCCTAACAGTTTGGTGTCTTTATATGTATGTCCAGTAATTCATTGTCTTGGGATGCTTGTAAATGGTGAGGTCTTGACATGGTTTTGTGGTGGATGGGAAGTGCCATCTTTCTACTAAAGAAAACACAGAATTATGTATGCCTGTGGGTGTCTGTTTACGTGGCTCTAAGAGGTCAAAGAACTTTATTTATCTGCTTGGAATACTCAATTTTATTAAGATTCAGAGAGGAGTATAGTTTTCACGAGTCTTACGGACTCGGTTTCTGTGAAAAGCTAAAATTTAGTAAAAGAAACAGAACCTTTGTTTTGCAATATCTCCTAGTTCCTTTCACTAGATGCAGAAATTTTTCAGACTCACAGTGGCTCAAATTTGGGTTCAACAATCTCTACTGAAATCCACAGTCATCTAGATAAAACTTACGTATGCTGGCACGGTTATAGAAGCAGCTCTGCATGGGCTGACAGTAAAAGCTGCAAGCAGGAGACACAGGTTTCAGGGCAGCAGTAGTAGCATGTGTTCTGCAGGATTGGGTATGGCTGCCGAGGAAGGTCAGAAGCACACAATGTGTGGTCAAGTCTGCAAGTGCACATTGGTCAAACTGCGTTGTTCTTGGAGCATATTGCCTGTTGTGGTCCCTGCATGCCATCTCCTTTCAGTGCAGATTAAAGGCCTGGGTCTTATTTACTCTCCAGTAGAGTGCATGGCTGAGCTGGTCCACACAACAGCTTCTTAGTTTCTCTTTGAGCTTGAACACAGAAGAATAAAGATTCATGACTCCCCACCCCCTGCCAGAGTAAACTGACCTCTTGGAGGCATCTCTTCACCTAGTGGTGTGAGGATAATGCAGGGCTATGTACAGAAAGAAAAGAGCAGGCTTCGGATGGGACAGGGCCCAGGGCCTTTCTTTTGGGGAGCATTCAAGTGTGTCAGGCTAAAATAGGAAACAGGTGAAGGAGGCCTGCACCCTGTCACGTGACTTTCATCTGAGTCTCCCTTGCAGCAATAGCTGCTTGATCTTAAACCTTGGAGAGCAAATCTTTCTTGTGTTTCTTACCGTTGTTTTTGGCAATCTCATTTCTCATACACCACTGAGTGCTTTTTGTGGTGGTCTCCAAAAATGAGGCTAAAGTTCTGACTCTAGAGAGGCTCCTGGTGGGGTCCTGTACCTCAAACCCTTGCCCTTCTACCTTTTTAAGTTTTGCATCTCACTCAGTTGAACCTGTAGGTCCTCTGGGCCACAAACAAGCTCTGTCTCATGGAGCATGAATGGCTCACCTTTTGGATAGTGAATACTGCATCACCTAACCCTGTATGTACCTAGCCTGAGTGGCTCTTGATTGATCATGTCTTGTGAACAATCTAGTGTCGCATGTCCATTTGTATTTGTATGCATCTGTTTTACATGTATTTGTTCATTTGGTCTGTTCTCTTTTGCACAATATTAGCACATCATTTTTCTCTCACATGCAGGCATAACTCATTGCCTTGGCAACAATGAGCAAAGGCACTCTGTGAAAGTATGTACAGATAACTGTGTTAAAAAAGATATTCTTATCACTGCATTAAATTAAAAAGAAAGAGCCCCACTAGAGAAAATCACTCAAGCAGGTTGACTGATTGAAATGGGATTCATCCATGTGCTACAGTGATTTCCTACGTTCCACTCTAACTCACTGCTCTGAGCAAGAATGACTGAAGATTATGGAGGAGTAGTACATTTAATGGTGTGGTGTGAGCAGCTGTTCAGTAGCTCACTCTTGAAATGCATCTAACTATAAGCTCTTAAACTGGCATGAGGAAAATTATATTAAGACCATACATTGCCCTATAGATTGCTTACCTTTATGCTTTGTCCCTTTCCTCCTGGAAGATTTGGATTAGAAAAATGTGAGTTCAGAGCCTTGGCACTGCTTTTCACTCTGAAGATGGTATTTGGCTCATGCATCATTGCCTGCATGAGGTGAATGCTTCATCTGAACTTGGAATATACGCTGCCCCTGGTCAGTTGAGAGGCGCTTCTCTACAAGTCCAAGTTGTCCTACCTCACTGTCATTTGTAAGGAATGGATCACCCTTTGGAAGCACCCCTTCCTCTCCTGTGTGGAGGTAGGAAAGGAGGAGTGAATCCTTCTCCTCTTCCCTTTTCACATATCTCTCCTCTGTGTTAAAGGTGAGGGATAGAAGCTAGGTCTGGCATCTTATATACCTACTGTTTGTTTTACAGTAGCTAATTTTACTCAATTACAATATTCATTACAGTCATTCCTGTTCCCTGCTGCAGCTGGTCTTTTTTGTTGACATGAGGGAATTCTTGGTTAACTGTACCTGGAGCTGAGCCATCGAGAAGCAACAGACACCAACAATATTAGGTTAGGTCAACATAATGGTACATAAGCTTTATTCCTTCTGAAGACAAAATTTGAGCTGAGAAGGGGGGGCAAAATCCAATTACTGTGTGAGAAAATATGGTACCCAATGGGTGTGCATTGCAGTGTTCAGTTAAAAGGTTTCATTTGCGCTAGACTGATTTGTGCTCTTAGGCTCTGGGGGAAAAGTTCATCTTGATAAATGTTTGTGCTCAAATGATACCATCCAACTCATGCCTTAAGATGGTACTGCTGTTGTGGCATGAGAAACTGGAATTTTTGTGCTCCAATTCTTTCAACCCCTGTTGGAATGAAAAGTCATCAATCTCTTATATTTAGTCTCCTGATATTCTCAGCACTGTTGGAATTCTCTTTATAACTTCTTGCTTTCACTGGGTGCTAGAATCATTCTGTTGGTTCTGTTGCCATGTATTTATGAACAATATTATCAGAAAATAGTTTTTTCTGGAGCTGCTTACCAGTTTTAGCACTGTGTACATCTACAGAAGCAAGGGATTGCTCCAATGAGTAATTTGCCCAAGGCCAGTTTTAATTAACGTAGGCTGTTAAATGAAGAAATGTTTTATGAAAGCCAGATCTATGAGGGACTGTGCAAGGCCTTTGTTCTTTGTTCTCTCTTCTGCTTCTCAGCAGCCTAGTCTGATGACGTGTTAGAGTGATGGTGGAAGACATTCTGTGAGCAGAGCACACAGTCAGGAAAGCTCCTGCAAACTTTGAGTACTTGTTTATTCACAATGATGCCAAAATACGATCTTACCAGCCACCACATCTGTCTGAGAATGTAGTGGAGATGTGAATCACAGAATCAGGGCAGAACTATCCAAGTCCTTCTAAGACTAAGTCCTTTTATCAACATGGCTGGGGTCAAGTTTCTTGCCCCGGTGGCGTATAATGAAGAAATGAAAGAGGTTGATCAAAGTCATTTGCCTTCAGAGGTATTTTCTGTTCTTTGCAGCTGAATGATTCTTAATAGTTTAAAAATTATTAGTGATATTAAGCAACAGCTCTGTGTCTTTATGATGCTGGAGAATGTTAAAATGTGGCCAGATTCCAACCTTCTTTTCATCATCACCTGTTGTAGACTCACTGCTGCTCTTGAGCAGAGGTGTCCAAACTTCATCTCTTATTCCCTCAAGTAATCCACAACGGCCTGATAATCACAGAGTCAGTTAGGTTGAAAAAGACTTCTGAGGCCATAAAGTCCAGCCTTTGACCAATCACCACCATACGAACTAGACCACGGCACTAAGTGACACATTCGGTCTTTCCTTAAACACTTCCAGAGATGGTGACTCCACCACCTCCCTGGGCAACCCATTATGCAACAACCTGTGGGACCAGAGTAATTGCAATTACATCTGCATTTTAGAAAGGCAGCATGTAGTAATTGAAGTGACCTTGGGAAAGTTCAGCAATCACTCATTAGTGAGCCTGTGTTTCTGGTGCATGTTGATGGGGAGTGATAAAGCCCTGCCAGCCTTGAATGTGGTGCATCTCCTGTGATGAGGAAGGACTTTGTTGTTCTACTCCCTGTTTCCATGTGGTTGGTGAGTTCTGACGTCATTTTTGTTTTAACTGCAGGTCACTTCATGGGCAACAACACAGTGATTGATGTTTTGAGGAGAGAAGGGTACGAGGTAGAACACACTCCAGCTGGACAAGCCATCAACAAGTAATGCATGCTTTTACCTAGCTGAGCAGCCACTAGGGGGTGGGTTTGTAAACAATTATGAAGTAGGAATGGTAGCTGGAACGATAACTAAGAGTGAGCTAGACTCTTTCTCTCCTTCCCAGCAGTATGCTTTTCTCTTCCATGAGCTAGTTTGGAAAGGGGATTTTATTTGGTTTTGGTTTGGTTTTGTTTGTTTTTGGGGTTTTGTCATTGAGGGTAGGGAGGTTTGGTTGGTTGTGTTGATTTTTGTGGTGGTTTTTTTGTGATTTTGCGTTTGGGGTTGTTGGTTTTGTGAATTTTTTTTTTTTGTGGTTTTGGGGCTTAGGGGTTTTTGCTGTTGTTATTAGTAAAATTTCCACCCTTGTAAGAGATTTTAACTCTTAAATGAACAGCTGCAGAGTATGCATGCTTGGTTCATCAGATCTGGATGCTGTCTTGTACCACACAGACTTCCAGGTTTCTCTTTCCTCTCTTTTATGTGTTTGACTGCCCTGCCTTTTAATAATCTCCTTCTTTTATACTGCTATTTTTCATTCTTTCTGTTTACTCTCTCCCAGCCTGGAATCTGATTGCCCAAAGTCTTCGCAAGCTGTCTCCATGACTGATTGCTCTCATGTCCCCTGCTTTCTTCTGCATTTTTAAGCTAAGGTACTTGTTGTTCTGGTTCATCCTGCAGCTGTCCTTTGGGATATACCCCTCCTGCCTCTTTTTATCTCTCACTGGATGCTTTTATCCACCTCCATGGTTTCAGTAACTAGAGAATGCCAGATAATCTCCTCCTCCACTCTCTACCGAGAATTACTTGTACTTTGACTCATCTCTTCCTGGAATTCTTGCCACCAGCTTAGGGTCTGCAATCTTTGCTTTCCCCTTCTCCAGACTCTTACCAAACATGTAGCTGTCAGATATACTCACTCTTCACTGCTAAAAAACTACAAAGGAAAAAACTGGAAATTGGTCCCAATTACGGTACTGTTTCCCTTCTATCTTCTGTGCCAGGCATACTGTCCCTGTTTACATCTCTGTTCCTCCTCCCACACATTTCTGATATGGGACTCTCAGGCAGGACTACCACCTTTGATAGGATTTGTGTAGAGTCTTGGTCTGCTCCAACGGCTCTACAGGTGTGGTGCAAATTAATAACAGCTGTTTTTCTCATACTCTGGTTGCTTCATCTTTCTCTTTATACCACCTTTGCTGTTGTCTGACCATATGAGATTGAAATTCTGGCAGGTCATGTTTCTACAATGATTCTTGACAGGGATATACATCATTAACTCAACATGCACTGAAAAAATCTGATCCAAGACTTACCCCATGATTATATGAATGCCAGCCCCTAACCCTGTTTCTACCAGTGGGCAGGTAGCCTGACAATGAGAAGCACCTGTGCTTAAGCACAAGAGTTAGTGATTCTGTAACACTTGAGTTGTGCTAGAAAATCCAGTGTATTGGTGTCTACACAGATGATTAAAAAAAAGCAAACCCAAAACAGCCTGCACTGATATTTTCATGTTGTTTTTTCGTTCTTAGCTTAGGTATTCCTAAAAACAGCTGTAACAGCTTCTTAAAGCTTAAAGAAAGATAGCTTAATAGGTACTTGAGAATAAACATGATCTGATACTGCTCTGTAAAGATGTAGCTTTAAGGACAGACAGCTGAAGAAGGATGGATTTTCACTGAGGTTGGTATCAAGGTTACTTGGAGTACCTGGGCACCCACTTCCATAACCGCATCATGGGAGTTCATGGTGCAGCTCTTGTGCCTTTGAAAGCCCTCGGTTTGGCATCAGTTGCATCTTAAACCTCTTATTAGGACTGTTGGATAGAAGATCTTTCCTGGAGTCTTGATATTAAACTGAGTAAGAAGATGGCACTTCACTGTTAACATTTCTGGATGACTTGGAAACAGATTTTAAAATACAAACTACGTTTCAAGAAAAATGCAGGTTCAAAGGAAAGATTATTTAAGGTGAGGAAAAGACCTGTAGCAAGAGTGTGTCAGAGTCCTAGGGCTTGGAAGGAAGATTTCACTTGATTGCTATCCTGGGCTTGGTCTAGGAGCAAATAGCAGAGCAGCCTGGAACAGTAAACCTAGTGTTGATCACATAAATGTGGAACTGTATCCGGCTATTGTCCTATATAGTGCTGCACACAGTCCAGTCAGTACCTGTGGACTATTTCACTGTTCATAATTGAGACAGGATAAAAATGCAAGTGGTACGACTGAGACAGAGAATTTAAATGACTGCTCTGGCATCAGACACAGTAAGCATATTAGCTGAGAGGTCCTAAAACACAAGAAGGAGGAAGTCTGCAATTGTCTCCTTTCCCTGTAACATGATGTTTTGCTGTAGCAGCACAGGCTGCTGCTTCCTGTGCTCTGGCTAAACAAAAAGTCTCTTGTGCGGTATCTTGCAGATTTCTGTGCGTAGGAACCAAGAAGGGTGCAGGATAGTTGTGCTCATTTTCCTGTAGCAGGCAGGGCTGCCTGAGGTATACTCTCCATCTGCAGAGCAACAGGGATGAATGCCCCTACTTGGAGACAGAAAGGTTCTTTCTCCCTGGTGTCTCCAAAGCAGGGAAGGCAAAAGAGGTGCTCCAAGCAGGCAGTATTGCAATGGACAGTTTATTAATAGTACCACAAGTTCAGTCAAGCTCCTTCTGACTTACTTTTTAAACTGTTGTTCCTGATTTTAGAATGCAGTTATATATTGTAAAATATTCAACACAATCACAGCTGTAATTAAGGTGCTTGCTGACTCTCCCTTAGCTGCTGTGCTGGGAGGGGGAATTGGCCAGGGGGAAAGATGGGCTTTTGAATCTGTGTGCCTTTTCCAATGGTCTCTAGAAGAATTACCTGCAGGAAGCGTTGCAAAGGAGGTTTCGTATATGGATGTGTCTGAGTCCGCATCTCTCAGAATAAATGTCTGGCCATGCGGATGCGGGTCATCTTCTACCTGTAGCAATGCTGAGCTCCAGCATGGTGTGGCCGTGGGTTCAGTAGGGAAGGCTGCAGGCAGCATGGTGTTCTCATCTACAGGGGTGGGGTGCTGCCCGCTCTGTGAGTCAGTTAAGGAACAAAAACAGTGAAGAGAAAAGGAAATCATAGACAGAAGACCTTGAAACAGATTAAATCAGGTCGCTGGAGACAGATAATGGGGGATCATCGCTCTGTAAGGTGGACTTAAGGAGTGGGTGATGTGACGCAGCTGAGGAGGAGAACTGAAGGGTCATGACAGTTCAGATGTGATAAAGTGTGACAGTGTGACACCACAATGATTTTGAAAGAGATTGATAACCCAAGGTCCATTCTGCAGCAGACTCTCTCATATAAACTTCAACATCTGATCACTCTGATCTTCCTTGCAGCAAATAAGACAAATTATCTTTGTTTTCCATCTACTCTCTCCATGATCTAGTCCACAACTTCATCTCCCCTTCTCCAGGAACTACTCTCTATTTGCTATCAAGTAAGTGTGCATACAGTGACGGGCTAGCTTGTTAACTGCACCCATGCTGAAACATGTCTCCTTCCAGACCTCCTTCTTTTCATGCCATTGGAAGCTGAAAAAGGAACACGATTCTGGGAAAGTTTCATTGATTAAAGGCAGGTTTCTGGTCAGTGGTCTGTGGTTTCCTGTTACCTTTCTGAATTTCAGCCCAAGCCAGTCTCCACTTTCATTACAGAAGACTGTTGCATCTTTTCTCTTTATGAAGTAGCTGTGAAGATCAGTCAGATATTCCTGCTGGGTTCTCTGTATACACAGAACAGATTGAGTTTGTGGATTTGTCTAAGATGCTCATAAACAAGTAAAGAGGGGAAGTTGTTCCAAACAATGAGAAGTGTGGGCTGACAAAACCATGAGTGAATAGGACACTGCAGACTGCCTGCCTTAGAGTATAGATGAGATGTTGCTTGCTCAGTAGTCAGGGTGGAGCTGATTGTTGTTTTTTTTAATTTATCACCTTCACAGGAAGCTGAGTAGTCGTAACCCTGAGAGCTTTTTCTGGGAGCTCAGCTTTGGGTTTCCAAGATTTGCCTTGTGAGACAGTTTGTACATGCACATAGTCTCAGTGACATATCTCACTTGCTGGAGCTCCTTTGAAATTCCCACTAATGCTGCCAGCCTAGTACAGGCTCTGGGTAGCTGGAAGGCTAAGGTCTTGACTCCCACTCCCTCATTACTTGCTATAAATGTGCGCAAAGCTCAGCTCTGCTTATGAGAGAGATGAAATTTCTCAGTTTCCTCCCCTTTGTGTAGACCTTCATACTTGTCTGTAAAACCTACTAAGACCACCATTTCATGTTCCCTAGTGTGTTTTATGTGAGTGACAGTACAGCATTACACCTTTTGCAGATTAACGCTAGAAGCCAATGCCACAATGGTGTGTTGAGCTCTGGTCTCTTAGGTGTCAGACATGTCCTCTGGTGTGATGTTTTATAAAGGCTATGCATTCACTGCTTTGTACCATCTGGCTTCATCAAAAAGAAAATGACAAGAGAGTGAACTTGGTGGTGCCAAAACTAATCTGCTTTGAGTTGATGCAGATGAGATGGCCCAAAGGATTCCTTAATCACAGAATCATAGAATGTTAAGGGATTGGAAAGGACTTTAAAGATCATCTAGTCCTAATCCCTCTGCCATGGGCAGGGACACCTCCCACTAGACCAGCTTGCTCAAGGCCTTATGCAACCTGGCTTTGGAAAGTTCCAGGGTTGGGGCATCCACAACCTCCCTGGGCAGCCTCTTCCAGTATTTCACCACCCTCACAGTAAAGAATTTCTTCCCAATACCTAGCTTAAATTCACCCCTTCTTCTGTTTGTATCTGTTACTCCTGTCACTACAGTTCCTGACAAAGAGTACCTCTACAGCTTCCCTGTAGGAACCTTCAGATTCTGGGAAGTTGCTATGAGGTCTCCACACAGCCTTGTCTTCTCCAGGATGAACAGATCCAGCTTTTCTCAGTCTGTCTTCACAGGGGAGGTGCTCTGGTCCTCTTACTGATGTTGTGGCCCTCTTCTGGACTTGCTCCACCAGTTCCATGTATTTATGCTGGGACTCCAGAGCTGGATGCAGTGTTCTAGGTGGGGTCTCACCAGAGCAGAGGAGAGGGGCAGAATCCCCTCCCTGGCCCTGCTGGCCTCACTGCTTTGGATGCAGCCCAGGATCCCATTGCCATTCTGGGCTGTGAGTGCTCATGGCTGGGTCATGTTGAGTTTTCATCAACCATCACCCCCAAGTCCTTGTCCTTAGGACTGCTGTCAGTCAGTTCTCCACTCAACCTGTGCTATGTCTGGGATTGCCACAACCCAGGTATAGGACCTTNAACTTCATGGAGTTTGCACAGCCACACCTCTTCAGCCTATCCAGGTCCCTCAGCATGTTGACTGCCCCACACAGCTTGGTGTTGATGCCAAACTTGCTGAGGGTGCCGTTGGTCCCACTGTCCATGTCACTGACAAAGGTGTTAAACAAGACAGTCTCAGTACTGACCTCTGAGGGAGACCACTCATCACTGGTTTTCATGTGGACCAGGAGCCATTGACCACAATTCTTTGCATGTGGCCATCCAGACAGTTCTTCATTCACCAAGCAATCCATGCATCAAATCTATGTCTATCCAGTTTGGAGACAAGGATATCGTGTGGGACAGTGTCAAACACTTTGCCTAAGTCCAGGCAGACAATGGCAGTTGCTCTGCCACATCCATCAGTGCTGCAGCCCCATCAGAGAAGATCATCAAATTAAACAGGCATTTTTTGCCCTTGGTAAGGCCATGTTGGCTGTTAGCAATCACCTCTTTGTTTTCCATATTTTTTTTGTTTTAGCATAGTTTTCAGGAGAATCTGCTCCACAATCTTGCCTGACACAGAGGTGAGATTTTTATTTTCTCCTTTTTAAAAATGAGGGTTATATTTCCATTTTTCCAGGTGTTGGGAATTTTGCCTGAGTGTCGCAGGTTTTCAGAAATGATTGGCAGTGGCTTAGCAACTTATCTGCCAGCTCCCTTAGAACCCACAGATGAATCTGATCAGACCCCATGCACTTGTGCACACTGAGGCTCCTTAGATGGTCTCAAACCTGATTCTCCCCTACATTGTGCTTAGGGTGCCCATACAGTCATTTGCCTTTCCTGATGTCAGTAGTTTGGCTGGAACACTTGCCATTGAACACTGAGATATAGAGGTCATTAAGAACCTCAGCCTTCTCTGGGTCCAGCATGCAACCAGGTTACTGTTAATGGTATACTAAGCCTTTCCCTTCAAATGCGGTAATTTTCAAGACATGTTTCTGTAGCCATGACCACAGTCTGTGGGCTACCTTGTTTCTTACATTCTCCGCCAGTGACAGTTGCTGATCCAGACCTGGCTTCATCAGCTGGTGTGCTTTAGTTGTTTCATTTGCCCCTTCTCCTTGTCCCCCAAGTTAGTTTGCTCTTGACAGGAATGCTGAAATTAATAATCTGGTCTGTATTCTGCAGCACATCGGACTAGAGGAGTGTGGTTTGACTCTGACTTAGACGTGGTTCTGTTTTTGTCTCTTTCTAGATATACAGGCTTATTACCAAGAGTTACTGCACCCTTATCCAGACTGCCTTCTTTCCTCTGATACAGACGTCATCTTTTGTAAAGATTTTTTTAATTAAAGACCACTGTTTTGGTCACAAAATCAGTATTGACTTAAGGAAGAGGGAGTAGGAATACAAGGCAGAGAAATGAGCATCCAGCCAATATGTCAGGGAGAAACATCTGTTTTATATGTATGTGCCTTGATAGTATAAGGATTTTGCCTCAAAGCCCTTTTAAATGTTATCTATGTTCTCTCTTTCTTCCAGCCAAAAATCTTCCAAAACCTTATTAGCCTTTTCATCATCACACAGTCCCTATGTCATGTCCCATGAGCTCCCACTGCACCCCCAGAAGGAGGAGGAAGAGGAGGAGGAAGAGTTCCTGCCTCAGCTGCTATTCTCTGACAGCATTGATGTGCTCATGAAAGTAGACAGGAAGTACAAAAAGAAGAAAAAGCAGCAGAAGAAGCAAAGACTGCGACAATTTAACGACCTCTGGGTTCGCCTTGAAGAAAGGTAGCTGATGGCTGGGAAGGGGGAGGATGGCTTGTCATGCAAACTGAACTTCAACTTCGATGGTTTAATACAGACTCTCAAACTTCTGCAGGGGTAGATATATCCTGTGGACAGGATCTGACCTTCTCCACTGCTGTGATTCATTCTGAAGCATTTGCACAAGGTTTCTTGTGCTTTTAGTGGCAAAAAAGCTTTCTTTGTTTTCTTTTTCTTTGCATAGTTCGATTTGTAGAAGATTAGGCATAAAACAAGTGAGAGCCTTGTCTAGATCATTCTGCATTTGAGTTTGAGGGATTATGAGCATATGGCAGTCCTCTCTCTCAGGGAAGGCTGAGTCCAGTGGTAGATGGTACAGATCAAAGCCTTGGACTGTTATCTAAGAGCTGCTGCATTTGAGAAAACTATCATTCCTGGCATATGTTCTCCTGCACTTGTGCAATATTCATGCAGTATTTTCAATCTCTGTATTCTTCCAGTCTGAAAAAGCATGACAGCCTAATGGATGTCAGAGTTTTTATTAAAAAATTAGTGTGTTGTAGGGCAGAGGTTCACACATATCCCTTACTTTTCATCCAGAAAAGCTTACTTACCTACAAGAACTACAGCAACCTGTAAATAAAATAAAAAAGCCAATTTCTCTCTCACTACCTGCTGTACTTGGGCCTGAGGCTGAATGTATACCTTAATGTTTCCCTCCTGTCAGATAATACACGTGCCCAAATCTGCTCTCTTTTGTACTTTGTGTATGTGATTGTATTATCCTTGCCATACTCAGGTTGAAGGCATTAAACTTTTGTGATCCCATAAACAACCAGACAGGTTGGGGTGATGGAGAAAAGTCTGACAGTTCTTGAAATGAAGCCTGTACATTATTTGGGGTTTTTCCCCTCTGGAGAATATTTCTTCCAGTTCCCCAAGTTACTGAGTATAGCAGGCTTCTCCTATGCCCGTCCTATCACGTCCCTGGATCCTAGTTGTACCACTGCTGTGAGTGATACATGCTCAGGCTGGCCAGAAGTGCCTGCAGCAGCTCTTGTTCTGTTTGAGGCATTCGGCCATTGTCAGATTTTTTTAGACCGCATTCCCTTCTCTGCTCCTTCCTTCAACCTTCAATATAAGTATTTGGGAGACAAAGGGAGACAAATGCTCGTGTACCATGTCCACTCTCAGATGTACACACAGTCCAAGATTCACCAATATAACAAATCCTATATTGATCACGATTGATTTTGTCTGTTAATGTACCATTAACTTTCTGTTAACGTAGTCGATACTAGCTGATTGTGAGTGGATTTTTGGAGTTTCTGTCGATTGTCTGTTTAGTTGAAATGCTAAGGAGTGTCTGTCTTAATCTCCCACCCTGCCTCCACTTGGCCTCCAAGTGCCATGTTCAGTGTTTCACACGCAGTTGCTCCCACAAAGCTCAGGGAAGTCAGTGGGCAGTGACTCTAAGATAACTGTGCACTTGCAGTATCAAGCCTTCAGAAGAAGAGGGAAGATGGGAAGATGTGCTACTGTGACTGAATTGAGGGCACATTAGGGCTGCATACTAGATTTCAAGTACTGCCAGGCAGTAGAGATGCAAATCAAAGCAAATGATGGCAGCCTAGGAAACTACTGCATAAATATGGGAGCAGCAAATGCTGCTTTCCTTCTCTTCTTTTTATGTTTCCTTTCTTCCCCTAGTATATAAGTCATCCTTTGTGCTAGAAACTGACCCTGGTGCTATGTGACAAATGCTTTGTAGGGGCGACTCCTTACTGGCAGAGAAGAGCTTAAACGTTTGGAGATGATGTTGCATGGCAGTGCTGGGAAAGAGAAACGATTCCTGGGAGATTGCTGTGCCCATAGTACCGAGGGGCGGCAGCTGTCCCTCAGGCACGAGCCGCACCCGTGTGCTGGGCTTCTGCAAAGCGCGGGTTGTCTGTGCGCGCTGTGCCTCAGCACCCGCGCCCGTGCGGCTGCTGCGCTGGGCTGACAGCCCCACCTCGCGGCGCGTCTTCCCAAGGAAATCCAGCACCTCTGGACTCCAGCTCGCTTGCGCAGGGCATGTCTGACTGCGAGTCTCAGCCTCTCTCCAAGCATTCCTCAGGGTGCGCAGACACAGGCAGAGCTGTCGGATTTCTTACGAAAGGGCCATTCACAGCTTTCAGGTTTACAGATGGGCTCGATGACCTTAAAGGTCTTTTCCAACCTACATAATTCTGATTCCTCCTGTGAGCCTGAAAATGTGAAAGGTGCAGCTCAAGTGATTTAATAGTGTTGTAGTGGGCTTGTCAGAATGGCCTTGGTTTGTGCCCCTGTATACATCAGCTGCCAGCTGCATTTCCTTGATGTGCTGCCAGCTGGCTTCTCTCCGGCTGTTGTTCAGATCTTCTGGGGAGCCCTTTGGGTAAGGAAGAGTAAAGTGTTTTTAAAAATGATGCTAATTGCCTGCAATTTCCCAAAGTATATTTGCTTAGTGGACTGAAATAAGACAAGAATGATGCAGAGCAGCTGGGGATTGGGTGCAGAAGAAGCTACTCGGCTTTTGTATTTGCCAGGTGGACTTGCTTTTTGTTATGTCCAGATTTGTCTTCAGGTTCTACACAGCACCATGCAGTCCTGGGGTGTATGTCAGTCTTACAGCTGTGGTGTCAAGCATTGCTTTCAGTCCATTGCCAAAGAGAACAACAATCTGTGTAGCATCTGACCCTTCTGACTCTTGGCCTGCTGTGGTGTGTGATCTCCCGCAGTTTAGGTCAGCTAGCGTTAGCAGCCTGGAGCATACAGATTTCTCTCCTCCATCAGGTATTGCCATAATGGGAGCTCAGCTCATGTATGCTCTAATTCAGTTCTTGTTCATCACCATGTCAGAGTACTCTCTACCGCTGGGAGATACTCTGGAATGTGGTGATCTAGGATGCGTTTCTGGAAGCCATTCTTCCTCTGCATAAAGTACATTGCATAAATCTCTGTAATTCCTGATCTGTGGAAGAGATCATATGGTATAGAAACAAGGTGAGTCCACATTAAGGTGCATGAAGCATGGCTGAGGAAGATGTACTCAGAAAACAGGTGCCTCACTCCAGCTGTGGTCAGTAAGTGCCTCTGCAGTGACACTCCTCTGCAACAACACTTGTTTTGTTCTTATATATTTTCTGCTTAGCTGATGAGGGCTAAGAATATGGTCATCTTACCCACCTCGTGACTGTGTGGGAGCAATGGGCAGGCTGGGTGGACTTGTGACAGGGCAGGTATTTTGGTGCTGTCATCCCCCTCCTCAGTCTCTTTGCTGTTCCCCCTCAAGTCTACTTCAGAGTTTGGCTGCGTAGCACCCTCGTGGGCTGGCATGGCAGCTGCCCACATGTGTGGGGAAGGGACAAGACAGCACTCTGCCATTTAGGAGGCACAGACTTTTGGTCAGTGTGTAACTTGTACAATAGACTATTCACATGGACCCAGAAAACTGACAGTGGCTCACAAGAGCTGACCACCTCCGACTCTGTGGCTGTTGGGCAGCTGTGGGCTGGGTCAGGACTGATGTTCTTCTCTTGCCTTGCAGTGCTACTGATCCTCCTCCCCGGATCCGCATCATTAATGGCTACATCACGGTCGAGCCCCAGCCCCAAGGCCACAGACGGTCCAGTCACACTCGCGCAGACACCAGCAGTGCTCACCAGCTTTCTCATTCTCTCTTCCTTCCACTACTGACTTTAACTTTGCATAAGATAATGATGTATTGAAACATAGGAGGATCCAAGCTGCAAGACTCTTGCGTTAAAAATAAAAAAAAAACCCTTATGCAATAAAAGAAGACTGTGAGTGGGACACCTATTCTTTGGGGTGTTCTTAAACTGCCTCCTTTTCCTGAGTCTGGATCATTAACACTATTAACTAGTTTGACCTGCCCAATACAGGAGAAGATATTTTATTGAAAGTGTTATTTATCCTTCTCTTGCAGAAGAATGATTTCATGTTATCCCATAATGCTTTGGGGATATTGTAATGCCGCTATAACATAGCTGTTGTTTAGCTGTTTGAGCCCAACTAAAGTACATGTTTTTCACCTTCAGTGCCTTGTAAGAAGATTTACACGCCACTGGCTTGTTTATTGGAGCAGAATATTTTGATCATATAAGCACAGCTGGGAAAGTGATGTTGGTATTTTATGTCTCTACTGGTAATGCTTTTAATTCTTGGTTGTTAGGGCTCCAGATTACATATAAAGGTTCATTACAACACCTACAATAGAATAAAGCAGTGAAGACTTGTGAACAGAATGTTTCTGCTGTCTGTTTGGTGCTGTTTAAGATGAGTCCCCCTGAACCTCCAGTGGCCAGGCAAGTCTCGTAAGTGCAAACTAATATACATTTAAGACAAACACAATTCCATGGGAACTTCACAAATCATACTGTTGGAGTCTTCCAAAATAAGTTCTCAAGAGGTGATTTGCACAATTAAGAAAATCCAGGAGGAAACAACTTTAAGTGTTCTACCAAGTTCATTGCTCAGACTTTCTGAATTAAGTCCTTCACTGTCTGCGTGAAGTAGATGTGTTTTCGATTGTTGAATGTGAAGAAGCTTGGAAGTGGTGATGAATTTTCTGTATTTGTACAGAATATCCTCTTGTGATCACACTTACTCAGTTTGTGAGCAATATTCCCCCTCCCCCACCTCTTAGTGGGCTTTCATTGCCTGGGACGATCTCATAAGTTTCACCTATGGGTGAACTTGGAGCCAATGTGTTGAGCTTAGTAACTTGGAAACACAGCAGTCACCTGCCCCAGTGAGGCAACAGACCTTCAGGTTTCCCTTCCTATGCCTTTACACATACTTCACTGCTTTTTCCATTGACTGTAAAAAGTACTTCATTTTCATAGCCTTCTGTAGTACGTTAGAGGAGGAACAACAAAGGTTCCAGCTTTCCTAACAGGCTTTTCATCTCTTGATCTCAAATTTCAGTCCACCTTCCGGGACGGCTGAACTTGAACACAGCCTCCGTTCACTGAGGAAAACAGAGAAAGGAGAGGCTAAGTGTCACAGTTAGCAGCATGGTGGGGAATGAGATGTATCTGAGCTGGAGTGGAAGACAGCACCATCTCAGTGTATATTCCTTCTTACACGTAATACTGCAAGGCTTCGAGTACCTGAATGCATTCTGGCTTCCTTGGCTTTCACAGCAGCCAGGCTGATGATGTGTTCTCCCCTGTCTCTCTCTCTCTGGTTGACCTTTCACTGGTGTGCCGGTTTGGACACAAATCCAGGAGGAAACAACCTGAAAAGGGCGTCTCTCTCTCCTGCCTGCCAGGCAAGTAGGCCCTGGCAGCCTCCCCCCCCACAGGTTCAGAAAAGTAATTTCTCAAATGAAAGTGAAAAAAACCCTATTTATTTAATAAAGAGAGTTCCCCGCAGGCAAGGGGCAGAAAAGGATATTGAAACCCCCTGCCCTCCTGCCCCGGAGGAGGCTGGTGGATTTTACATAATCCCTTCTGTCTGTAAAACTTAGCTGCTCCTCAGTCCTTAGCCAGGCAGAGTCCGGGGGCCCCTGCCAGCGAGTCCCACCGAGTGTCCTGGAGATGATAGCTGATCTTGGATGAAGAAGCAAGCCGAAAACAGTCCAAAAAGGAACAGAAGCTGCTGAGGCAGATCACAGTCCCTTTCCAGCTGAAAGCTAAAGAACTAGGGAGGAAAAAAACTCTTCCCCTCCTAACTCCTAACTGGCAGAAACACTGCCCAGAGAAGAAAGGTATGTAAACATCTAACTGCAAGGTCAAGTGAGCCGCTTTGAAGAGTTCCCGTGGCTTCTCTCTCCCTTTGCAGTTTAAAGGTACAATAGAGATCAAGCAGGCGATGGGGAATACAGTATTGTCACAGAATCACCCCAAGACAACTGGTCATAGACCTGGTGGGTCTGGAGCTTGTTTTCCTTGACCCGAATGTGATCTGAAGGGAGCAGATTATATGAAATGTAGGTTACTTACAAAAATGCACCGCAGGCCTGACAAACTGGGCACATTGAATCATAGAATGGTTTGGTTTGGTTTGGTTTGGTTTGGTTTGGTTTGGTTTGGATTGGTTTGGTTTGGTTTGGTTTGGTTTGGAAGGGACCTTAAAGTTTGTCTCATTGCAGCCCTGTTGCCGTGGGTCAGGACACCTTCCACTAGACCAGGTTGCTCAAAGCCCCATCCTTGAACACTTCCAGGGATGGGCCATCTACAGCTTCTCTGAACAGCCTGTTCCAGTGTCTCATCATCCTCACATACATACTTGCCTGTTTACCAGCACATCCAGCCACCAAAAATGTCACACCAGAGTGTGCACTGTACTTGCTAATCTATGCCTTGGTATTGCTTCTCCTCCTGCGGTCCTCTATCCTTAAGAGCTGCATGATGGAAGAGTGGCACAGGTCCAAAGAGCACTGCAAGCGCTGGGAGAAAGTGGTCGAAGCAAGAGTTTTTGTGTCTTTTCTCCTATACAAGGCTGCTGTGTAAAAGAGCCCCAGGCTGCCTTTTCTCTTTGTTTTCTCCTCCATAGTGGCTCCTGAGCTTCATCTCTCTGGGGGTAACGGGTTGAGTGAAACAGTCATCAATGTTTTTCTTAGGTTGGCATGAGGAAGGAGTGGTTATAAAATGCTCTGAAACAGCAGAGAACCAAAGTAGCACTTTGGATAATTCAGTTCTGGTGGTGTAACTCATTTTGTAGCCTGTTTCCAAGTGCCTGACTGTCAGAGAAATAGAAATGTACTTAAACTGTGATGGATTGCGTGCCTACAGAGGCTGCATCCTGGGAATCTTTCTGCAAAGTAATCAAATAAAGATGTTTTTGAGGGTCTCATGGACTTGGGTTGATACCTGTGAATTAAACAAGTGGTTCCAATTCCTCACTTTTCCTTACAGACCAGTTGTTGCTGATTGTCCTCTCTGCTCTCCCCACCCAGTAGCAGCTGGGTAGTAGCAGCAGGAGGTCAGAGGACCAGCTTTCTAGATGTGGACACCCAGTGGAGGAACTGCTTCCGGAGTCCCAAGAAAAAACGGTGCAGAGCTACTGCCTTTTTGCTCAAAGGTAGCTCTGAGATTAAAATGTTGGCTAAGACATGTTTTCAGCTCTCTGCTAGAGTACATTTGGAACCAGAGCTCCTCCTGGTGACCTCTTAACCGCCTCTGAAAAGTTGACTAGGGAGTCATCCTCTCTGTGGAGGTGGCCTTTTCTAAAGAAATGGTGGTAATCAGATATTTTGATCATGTTCAGATTAGCAGTAGAATAAAATAAGATGCTGTCTTTTCAAGTTGCATTGCAGTAGATGTGCAGCTGCATGCAGTCACACATTATATTACTGTGATTTTCCACCCGGCTTTTTAGGTCATCCCAGGAAATGCATTTCGTATGTCTGATTTTAACGCCGTGGAATGTTATAAGTATAAACTCACTTGGCCCATCCCAGAGCTTGGTAGCAGGCAAGGCTGCTCTCTGATACCTTCCAGTGGTGGGTTTGGACCTCAGTTACATGTGGAAGGCATATGAAGTTTTGTGCTGGACTTTTGCAGCAAACTGGGTAATTATTTGCCAATACAGCTTCAAGAATTCAAACTCACAGCTAAGTGGATAAAATGGACAAAGGCCATTAAAAGTACTGGACCAGAAATGCTACAAGCAACAAGAATCTTGAATATCAGTCTCCTACCCTGGAATGGAAGGCAAAGGAATGCGTAACACAAGTACCGCAGCCCTCTGTCTTGGGAACTTAATGTTTCCAAGCACTTTGCTGCTGTGCAAACAGCCCAGCCACGCTGGGGAACTTCATCGCCATGTGGACATCCTGTACCCAGGCTCCTGTGGGATGTGCGTGTACACAGGCTGCTTTCCCCACAACACAAGTGCCAGCTTCTTAAATGCCACACAGCACTACTTGGGTTTTTAGGTTGCACCAAAGTGTTGTTAGCTTTCACTGCTACCTATGGGACTAGAATACAGTAATGAAAATAGTGCTTGGCAAAGGAACTTGTCTTCTAGAAGCTGACTTCTGGATGTGTGGAAGCTTGCACACAATAAAAGTACTACACTCCGCAGAATTCACAGCATTGTTTATTTATTGTTTATTGTGGGTATAGCTGTCCATTATCTGCTTGGGACGTAAAGCTGTAATGTTGGAATTGTTTTCCATGGTAAGACTCAAATTTGAGGAAAATCAGTTGTGTTGAGAATTCTTTTTTGAGCCGAAGAACTGAATAGCTATAAAGGAAATTAGGCAAGTAGAGCAGTTTACACAAGAGCTGGCAAACACTGTCCCAAGAGTTTATCACCTAGTCAGCAGGAATGGAAACTGACAATCCAAGAAATGTTTAGGTGTACCACTGTGAACAAACACAGAGTAATTTGCCCATGATGTCAATGATGAAGTACAGTACAGAGATTGGTTTACAACCTGAAAAATGACAAAAGAACCCTTTCCAAAATTTCAGTGCTAGCTGCTAAAAAGAAGCTGAATATTCTTCAAATATTTAATGCTTTACTGAATTTATCTGTTTAGTCTAGTCTGTTTTCTTTACTAACACGTTCAAGCTTTACATGGAATTTCTTGCACCTGAATTTCATTAAAATTCAAATTTGTTTTAAAATTTCTTCATGCTTGCAGTTTGGCAACTGCATTTCTTAATGTGTCAGTTCTGGTTTGTTTTTTTTTTTAATGCAGACTAAGTGTGCTGTACAACTGGAGGTGTCTATGTCTGTTCTATATGTGGAAAAACATTATTCATTGGAAGTTTCTGTAGCACCTCTGCCTGATTGCACATAATCTGCCGGACCTCTCTGGAGAATCTGTTACTGCATGACCTCTCGTAGCCAATAGAACTAGGGTTCAATCCAGACTGACTGGTGGACAAGCAAAAAAGCATGGAAGAGGTTTCAGTGAATTTTATATCCTCTGATATGACGAGGCCAGCCTTCAAACTGGGAGATCAGGAGGTGAGTTAGAATTTAGGCTTGAAATGCATGGACACATGTTCAGCAGTGTTAAAAGTGGCCACCACCTCTTGCAGCTCCATGTCCTGGGGATTCTTCCTGCCTGGCAGCTGGAGCCTGGTCCATGGACCCAGAAGTCTGTTCAGAGACCTGTGTCCCAGACTGATGTGGCTGCTGCTTTCCCATTTGCAGAATCAACCGATAGCACAGCTGAGCATGTATCCCAGAGACAGACAGACAGGCACACACAGGCACACTGGCAAGGCCAGCCACACACACAAGGTGCTGCTCTCAGTGGGCTCACATAAAACATGAGCACAGACAGCCAAGTCCTCTCCTCCTCTTCAGCTGGTAAAGATGAAAGTTCATTACTGAAAGTGCAGGCAGTCCCCCACCCTGCCCCAGTTCATAAGCACACACACAGTCGCAGCTTGTACTGGCATGGCACATCCCTCTGTCTATCCACCACTCCCGCCTGGATCCTGAATCCTTTTACATGCTTCACAAGTCTCCTACTCGCAATTTCACCCACTTAACAGGTACAGAACTCACACGCTGATCTCACAGGTCCCATGCAATCACAGGTCCCCCTCAGTTACCAGCACTGCTCCTCTGCCTACTTGGTACCTCTGCTCAGACCCAGCACCTTCTCCTTGCTGACGGGTGCAGCTAGAGGTTTGCCAGTGAGGTACACCCCACACCTGCACACAATGGGTCGGCAGAAGGTACAGGCCCTCTTCTGCCCCATGGCAAATGGTGCCATGCACCTGTGACTTGAGGTCTCACTCCCGCAGCTGGAGCTGAGCCCCTCACCTGCTTTGTTCTCCCTTGCAGTTACTGTTTTCCAGGATGCCCACTGTTCTTGTCGTGGTGGCTGGTGGCTAAGACCACTGCCCACTATATTTAAGAAAAGATTTAATAAGGAGAATAGGACCATCTTCACTGATCAGGCACCAGGTGTGTTCAGACAAGTGTAGTGACCAGCAAACCGGTCCCTTTTATACCACTTCCTGTCTACTCCCTTTCCTTGCTTCTCCCCAGTCTCCTTTCACTAAACATTCTTGTTTAAATTTTTCTTAGTCACTACACCTTTCCCCTTGAACATCTCAAATCCTCACTATCCTTTCTTTTTCCTCTTTCTTATCAGTTATGGAGGTGGCCATCTCCAAAGTTGGGCCTGGGAATTTTTTTCAATTATCCATCAGTTAGTAACTAGAAAATTTTTATCTTTGGCATCATCTGTCTTATCTGTTGTCTATCAGGTTTGTCTTTATGTGTTCTTGCTTATCACTTCACTTTTCATTTATTTTCCCTTTTGCACTAAATAGGTCCTTGATTCAGCTTAATTGAACAGATGGTCTTACCTTACATGCCTACAGCACAAGACATTTTCCCCATAGAATGACAAAAAGACAAGTGATTTTTTGGTTGGCAACTTGGATTTGAGTCATAGGAAGAGTACAGGCCAGGGCAAAAAGAGTATCAAACTCACATCTTAAGGCTTCCTTTGGTGAAAGCAGCTCTATGTTGCTAAACCCAAGAAACATAACTGCATTCCTGTTATTGAAAGTCTAGCATGGAAGGAAAAACTGCAGGTAATGCAGTTAAGAGGGCTAGCATGACACCTAATAACTTGTCTGACCTCCTGATGCAGCAGTAGCCACCAGCACCTTGCACTGAGCCCAGTGGAAGCAAATGACAGCATGTTTTTTAGCTTACTCGTAGCTTGTGAACCGTCTATAGCTTGCTGGAAGCATGGCTGCTGGATGACTCCCAGAGCAGATACAGAGATACTCATGTGGATTAGAAACTTGTTTGTCAAAAACACATCACTTCTGGATTGATACTGTACCTCTAACCTGCTTTCTCAAGGGTCCAAACTGTTTATCACTAAGTTTAAAATGAACACCAGCAGAATTGACCACTGACAGCAGTCAGGCATTGAGAAAAGGGAAGCAAATACATGATGTATGCCTTTTGTGGTAATACCCATCTGATCTCTGGGATACATCCTCTTGACCTGACCAAGAGTTTTCAAGGAAACTCTTGCATAGTCATTGACTGTCCGTAATCCAGGTGTTTAACCGTTCACGGAGATGCCAGAATGTGCAGTATGCCTCAGCTAACACTAGATGTTGCCCATGTACTTAGAGAAGCTGATTCTCATCATGCAAAAGGGAACAGGCTTGAGGCTTTAGAAAACCTACCTGGGGTACAAAGCTATAGGCTTCCTATAACAGAATTATTTCAGTCAGCAGTAAAAATATATTTCTGCCTCACTTTAAGTGGTGGTTATGTCTTCTTATTCTTCTCGCCATTGTTCATATCTGGCTAGTCCTGTCTGAATGGTGATTTGAAAGGAAACTCTTATATGCCTTCTTCAACTTTCCATTGTTTTTTTATTAACCTCTGTATGAAGCAGTGCTACTTAGGGTGGAAACAGGCCCACTTTAAGTGGATGTGGTGAAGTTGTTACTAAGCCTTCAGTACATCCTCACCGTTTTCTGCCTTTGTGGGCTGTGTCTTATTCTGTTTGTCATCTCGTTCTCTCTTGAACAAAAAAACATATATGGTTAAAACACTGAAGTGGGAAATTGGAGTACTTTGTTCAGATCCCTGCTCATCCAGGCATCATTTACCTGTTTTAGATTAGTAGTTTTGCTCTATTTGGGCCTTACTGTCTCTTTTCTTAAGAAGGGGCCTAGGGGTGCTTCCTTCCCACATAGGGGTGTTACATTCTTAAATATGTATCTAAGTGCTTGAATGGGACTGGTAAAATTATGTGGGAGAAAAGTACATTTAGAGAATAAAACCTTTAGAGTCATTATCTGTCTTAAAGATGAGAAGTCTGTTCCACAATATTCAGCTCTCTAGAGTGTCAGGTATGTAGAGGAATTAATGGCCAGTGTACGTACAGTCCTGGCAGCCAATTCCTCTGAACCCTGGCCAGACCACTGCTCTTGTTCTTTTGAGGCATACCTTGAAGTCTTAGCCATATGCAAATCCTTCAAAGTGCTTTAATCATTATTTTTTCACAAAAGATAAAACCACAGGAGCCCTGAATTCCATCCAATGACCATAAGTAAACATCAGGCTGGCTGTATACCTATCACCCTGCTGTGGAAGACTCCTGCTATTTCTGCCTCTACCTATGAGAGAAAGCCACTTCCACTCCCAGTCCTACTGCCTTTCTTGAAGAAAATCCCTTCCTTCCTGGTGCGCTGACAAAAAGTATCATCTGTGTTTCTTTGATTTTACTGCTCTTCTTCTTGGGATTTATATGACTCTTAGTTTTTATATCAGTTATTCTCCCAATGGAATCAAGATGCAGCATCTTGATTCTTAATGTTATACAGCATTTCAAACACAGACTGTGTGGATGATAAATCTATGTACTCTGTCAGAAATGCTCAGGACCTGAATGTCTGGCAATTAACAAGCAAAACATATCTGCCTAGTGCGTGTCCTCCAGCTTACTATTTTGATCCATCTTGCCCACAGAAAGAGGTCCTTAGCAAGGTAAACTCAATGACCTATTTGTCAAGGATCTCTGGCTTTACAGAGAAATCTCACCAGGTCATTTTCTTTCTCTGGACTGGGCTGTGAGTGGCTTCTCTGTAGTCAGACTAAATTAGAAAAATCTGCAGCACAGACTTCATCAGTTTGAAGAGAGAAAATAGACGATTTGAAATTTACTTGCCACAAACTTAGACAGCAAGAATGTTTGAACTATTGTTGTGGGTTTGTCCTGACAGGCAGCTGATCCAGACAGCCACTTGCTCGGTCCCCTGCAGTGGCATGGGGAGAGAGTTGAAAGGGTGAAAGTGACAAAACTTTTGAGTTGAGACAAAGACAGTTTGGTAGGTAAAGCAAAAACTGTGTGTGCAAACAAAGCTTCAGCAGGCAGATGTTCAGCTCTCTCCAGGAAAGCAGGTTTTCATCACACGTAGTGATTGCTTGGGAAGACAAATGCTGTAAGTCCAAACGCCCCTGCCCCTTCTCTTTTTTTCCCCTCAGCTTCATATGCTGAGCATGATGCCATATGATATGGAATATTATTTTGGTCAGTTGGGGTCAGCTGTCCAGCTGTGTCCCCTCCCAATCCTTTGTGCATTCCCCTCCTGCTCACTGGCCAAGCGCCATGAGAAATAGAATAGGACTTAGGTTGTTCAAGTACTGCTCAGCAGTATCTGAAGCACATGCATGTCATCAACGCTATTTTCAGCACCAATCTAAAACATGGAACCATACAAGCAGCTAGGTGGAAAATTAACACTATTGAGCAAAACCCAATACAGCTGTGGAGGAAGATATTATACATGCATTTAAAGTTTTATATTTGAAGTTGCCAAAACTTTGTTCTTTTTCTTTAACAGATAATATATGTTTCATTTGTAAGTAGTGATGTCTAAGAAGCTCCCTCTGACATCCTTCTATTAGAGTGAACACCACATTTGACAGATATTCAAATGAGGAGCTGCTTAATGCTGTCAATAATACCAGCAGTCCAGGGGAAAGTCCGGGTTGTATGTTTCCCAAACACACAAATCCAAGTGCCTTGAGATTTGTGCATAACACAGAACTACAAGACAGAGCAAGGAATGGACAAGTTGTAAGTGTGGAACCTCTGAATGCTGGAAGATTTAATAACGCTTTAAAGATCTGCAGTGGAGTCTGCTTCATTTATAGTCTTAAAAATTTAGGGTAAATGTTGTCTGAATGGTTCTTTCAAAACTGTGATAGTGAATCACTTCAGGAATATTCTCTATCATAGTCTGAGTGAGGATGACCTGGTGCTGCCTACTGGGAGCTTTTCTGTACTTACTAACATAGGTTAGATGATTAAAGGGCTGGAGCATCTCACTAACGAGGAAAGGCTGAGAGAGCTGGGCTTGTTCAGCCTCGAGAAGAGATGACAGAGAGGAGACCTCACCAATGTCTATAAGTATCTCAGGAGAGGGTGTCAGGAGCATGGATGAGACCATCTTCTTTGTGGTGCCCAGCAATAGAAGAAGAGGCAACAGGCAGAAACTGCTGCACAGGAAGTTCCACCTGAATAGAGAAAGAACTTCTTTGCTATGCAGGTGAGCAGGCATGGAACAGATTGCCCAGAGAAGGTGTAGAGTCTCCCTCACTGCAGATATTCAAGAACCATCTGGTTGCAATCCTGTGCCAAGTGCTCTGGGGTGACTGTGCTTGAGCAAGGAGGTTGGAACAGCTGATCCACAATGGTCCCTTCCAACCTGAACCATTCTGTGATTCTGTTTATAGTTACAATGTTCAGAGCTGTAAATCTCAATTCCCGAAACAGTACTTTCTGGAGTACAGGCCTGTACAATAATTGAGTGTGTTATTTTTCTTGTGAAAGTTATTATGACTGATTAAATGCGTCACAAGTCTGTAATATTATAGACCCCTTCAGGGTCTTTCTACTGACAAGTTAATCTTTTTGGTCTGTATTCAGGGGTTAAGGAATGGGTACAGAAGCCTGCTCAGAAATTTGTAGCACCTGCCTGTTTGTAGGGTACCGAAGTGAAAACAGCATCAAAGTGCTATGTAAGAGTAGAAAGGACAGAGAACAGACTGTTCTGCTCCTGGCAGCCCTGTGTGGTGCAGAAACCTGGAAAACTTCTGCAACTAGTCCCAAAACTGCTTTTATGGTAAGGACATTGAATATACAGAGGCATAGGACAGGCCTGGGTTTGTATACTTTCTCAGCTGCCAGCAGTTCTTGGCTCTGGCACTTCTTTTCTGAGCCAGATGTAATTTTTGTGTACTTAGTAACATCTTATAGATTTCTCTTCCATAAACTTGTTCCATCTCCCTTTAGACCCTTGTAAGAGCATTTGCAGTATGTTTTGGCAAATGTTTCCACCGATGTACTTGTTCCTGTATGAAGAACTACGTCCCCATTCATTTTTAACCAGACTCTTGGTAACTTTATATATCCTTGGAAATAGCTGAACCATTTTCAAATGAAAGTGTCCACAAGTAGTATCACCTTGGGTGAAGACATAGTGTACGGTGTGCTCTGATGGCAATATACTGTATTGGCTTTGAAAACATTTGAACACAAGCTCCTTCATTCTATTCTTAAAAATACAGATTTCTAAAAATGTAGCTTGATCTTGGTAAATTGTATTTATTGTCTGGAAGCCCTTGTAGCTAGCACTGCTTGACATTCAAAATATGTAACACAAAATCCGTGACATGGGTCTTTGTCATATTGGAAAAGGTTACATGGCAACCTGGAGGAACCTGGAGGTTCCCAGCTCAGATAGATGGAGAGGGTGATTGGATGTCACTGGCTCAAAGCTCTGGCATTTTCTGCTAGTTCTGTTAGAGTTTTGGTATCATAGTTCCTTTCTTGTACCACTGCTTTCATGTCACAATCTGTCTGTTGGAATCCAGAGACCTTGCAAAAGAGTTGCTGGAAAAGATCCACCTACAGCTTGTGGAGAACCCTCACAGGGCAGGTGGATGCCCAAAGGAGTCTGTGGCCCTTTGGGAAGCCCGCACTGAAGCAGGCTTCTGGCATGTCCTGTGGCCCCAGAAGAAGAACCCATGCTGGAGCAGGTTTGTTGACTGGACTTGTGACCCCACTTGTGAGGGACTCACCCTGGAGCAGCCTTTTCCTGAAGGACTGCACCCCATGGAACGGACCCACATTGGAAAAGTTCATGGAGGACTGTTTCCCATGGGAGAGACCCCATGCTGAAGCAGGTGAAGAGTGAGTTCTTCCCCTGTGGAGGAAGGAGCATCAGAAACAACATGTGATGAACAGACCAAAACTCCCATTACCTGTTCCCCTGCACCACTGGGGAGGTGTGGAGGAGCTGGAGAATTTGTGAGTAAAGCTGGGCCAGGTAAAAAGGGAAAGGTGAAGTGAACATGTTTTAAGATTTAGGTTTTATTTCTCATTACTCTACTCTGATTTAATCAATAATATATTAAGCTAGTTTCCCCAAGTCAAGTCTGTTCCTTCCATGATGGTAATTGCTGAGGGATGTCTCCTTGTCCTTATCTCAACCCATCAGCTTTTTGTTATGTTTTTTTCTCCATTGTCCCATAGTGGAGTGGAAGTGGTAGAGCAGCTTTGGTGGGCATCTGGCATCCAGCCAGAGTCACCCCACCACAAGCTGGCACAGGTTTTAGAAAGGCAGATCTACAGCAGCTATTCAAATATTTGACCTTCTTTTTCAGGAAAATCAGAACTACCTAATCGTCTATGTTGCATTAAAGAATATGACATAAATGCTTTAAAAACAAACTTTTTCTCTAGTTGTGTTTACTCCACTGCAACTCAGATTTTTCCTCCCTTAGCTGGTCTTCCAAGAAGAGCTAGATAATAACAAACCTGAGATTGTGGTTAATGCCACTAATGCCCCACATTGCTCAAAAACAGCTTTGCAAGCTTCATTTAGGCCATGCCTATGGAGATGTAATTATATACAAGCTGTCCTAGTGAAGGGCTAGTAAAATTATGTGCATGAGCATCAGTAAAAAAGTGCTCAGATATTCAAGGTTATTTGTTCTTGTATAGCTCTGCATCATATTTGATTCCTAATAAGGAAGGTATTACAGAACTATCCTCTGAGTAGTAATAGCCTGTTTGGTTTCCTCCTATTTCTTACAGTGATTGTAGACTTCATAGGACTGTATTTAAGGGTGTAGGTTTTACTTTTCTGTACTTTGAAGCAATCAAATAAATGAAAATTAAAAGCATCTTTCTTTTACTATTCTTTGGAAGTTCTACTAATATCATTAGAAATAGGTAAGTTTTATTTTTTATTTATGAACTAAACAAATGTTTTTTGCTGGCTGCATCTGTTGAAACTCGGGTAACCCCAAAAAAGCTGTGTTATACACTCTGTAAGAAAATGGCCTTATAATGTATTTCTTCGTTTCAGCAGGGATACTGGATGCATTAATTCCTGGTGATCTTCCTAAATTACAGAGAGATATTCCTAAATTAAACAGCACTGATAGATATTGACAGACATATCAGAGGCATTGTTACTGGGTGGTTGACAGGAAAGGTACAGAGTTTCTTCATGTACAAACCTGCCCAAGATAAGACTGTGTTTCATTTCTGTAGGTGCCAACTCTGCCAGTGATTTTGGATGGCAAGAATAGGGACTTTACTAGTGGGACTTGGGTCTGGATAGCCATGCCATGGGAATGGGTTTATCCCAGTGTACATTTGTTTATGATTACCTGGGTGCATGTCCAAGTTTGGTTATAACCCCAAAAATCATATGGATTTAGTTATATTTTTTGTTGTTTTTCAGTTAATGCACTGTTTGATTTTTACTGGATGCTGCTGTAGAAAGCTTGTATTTATAGTCTGTAACCACTTGTACTGATTTAGGTTGATAGTTTGTACCCATGAGTAAGACACTGACTTGCAGCATGAACAAAATGGGATTGGTAACACATGATTGTGAGCTTGCAGCTGCCAACTTTCACTAGTTGTACCTTTAAACAGATAATTTAAAACATTCTAATCTTACACAGAGGTATTATTTATCCAGTTTTCAATACCTGCATCATTGTAATCCCTTAGATGAACAGTTTGAAATACCTTCAGCTTAAGTTTATGACTTCATTCAGACTGAACTAGCCAAACTGTAACTGTAAACAACTAGCCTCACGTGTGAGTAAGAAACATCACACTTGTATATATGAGCATTTAAACTCAAGTTTAGGAGGTTTTTGGGTATAGAACTCTTCTTAGATCTATCTTTTCTCTGTACCTGTATGAATACCTGTGCATTCCATTCCTATGGCTTTTCATGCTCAACACTTTAGTTTCCTTTTTACTGAACTAATTCTAATTGATGCTCAGATCAATTCTTAACCTCTTTAACCACACAAAAGGATAGAAATAGGGATTGTACTCGACTTTATAGGCATCCTTTAACTGACAGATTGGGACCTACTTAAGTGTAGTGCATTTTTGTTTGTTTTATATTTTCCCTGAAAATGGCAGTACTGCAAATACACACACCTGTCCATAGGTTTCACAGGTTTGCCACTCTATCATAAAGTTAGTCTATTCTTTAAGATAATGTCGTAACAATGGAAATAGTGGGATTCACTCAGTGCAATAACTTTGTTCTGCATATAATCCATCTGATATATTACCTGTGACAGTAAAGTATCTATCCATAAAACTTTTCTCCCTGCTACTCAATGTATAGTAATTATTCTCAAGAGCAATCTCTATGGCTAGACCTCAAGTTTTTAATAGCAGCCTTTAATTGCATGGCAATATATTATCTTTTACCACAGGGTATGCATCCTGGCCATGAATGGCTGCTAGATTCTTGAAAGTCTGTAAAAACCAATGTTTTGTTTTGGGCATCTTGGGACAAGGTTATTTCTGCTTTTTGTGAAACTGAATGAGTTCCTGCTGTAAAACAATTGAAAAACCTAACACTTAAATTCCTAAAAAAGCCATGAATGTGCCTCTTCTCATATAAAGGGATGTTTGTTTGTTCAATGGTTTGGCTCAATCTGGGACATAGTGCTGCTTCAATTAATTTATTCATATTGATACTGAAATTATTTATCTGGTTTTGCAATAGGTGATTATTTTCGGGAAAGCTAAAGTTACAAAGGTAGATTCTTTTGTATTTAGGTACATCATTAATTTATGTCATATCTAGAATCATAATATCATAGAACATCATAAACTGGAAGGGAAGCACAAGGATTATTGAGTTCACCTCAAACCTTGTGCAGGACACCCCAGGAGTCACACCATGTGTCCGAGAGCATTGTCCAAACAGCTCTCAAAGTAGACTGGCTTGGTGCTATGACCACTTTCCTGGGGACCAGTGCCCAACCACTCTCTGAGTGAAGAACCTTTTCCTAATCTCCAAGTTAAGCTCCCCTGATACAACTTCAGGCCATTCCCTTGGGTTCTGTCACTGATCATGAGAGTGAAGAGATCAGTGCCTGTCCCTCCTCTTCCTCTCACAAGGAAGTTGTAACTGCAATGAGGTCTCCCCTCAGTCTCCGCTTCTGGAGGCTGAACAGAACAAGTGACCTCAGCCACTCCTAGTACAGCTTCCCCTCAAAGCCCTTCACCATTTCTGTAGCACTCCTTTGGATTGTCTCTAACAGCTTCATGTCTTTTTTGTACTGTGCCACCCAGACCTGCCCCCAGCACTCGAGGTGAGGCCACCCCTCAAGTGCAGAGCAGAGCGGGACAATCCCCTCCCTTGCCCGGCTCCTGACGCTGTGCCTGATGCTCTCCAGGACACGGGTGGCCCTCCTGGCTGCCAGGGCACTGCTCACTCATGTTCAACTTGCCCTTGACCTTCCCTCAGGTCCCTTTCTGCAGTGCTGCCAGTATCTCATTCCCCAGGCTGTCCACACATTCAGGACTGCTCCATTTTAGGTACAGAATCTGGCAATTTCTCCAGTTAAATGTCATATGGTTGGTGATTGACCAGCCCTGTAAACTTGCCCAGCTCTCCCTTTAGCCTCTCTCTGCTTCTGAGGGAGTCAAAATCTCCTCCCAAATTAGTAGCATCAGCAAATTTACTTAGTATAACTTCAAGACCTTTTTCAAATGGTACTCTGCAGAAAGATACTGTACAAAAACACTTTTTATCCAGTATTTATTCCTCACTCAAAATTGCATGCCATTATCTGCCTGCATTTGCTTTCTGTTTCTCATGGTCAGTGGGTGGAAATTAAACTGATTACTACTGATATGATTTTGTTGTATTTGTAAGATGACTGTTTGAAGAAAACCCTGATGCCAAAATAAAGAAATGCAGTAACACTGTGAAATGAAATTCTGGGAGGTCAAAGTAATAATTTTAAATGCAGAAATAAAAACAAGAGTGTTATTTTCTTACTGAAATACCATATCTCAGATACCTATAGTCTTTGGAGGTCTTCTGTTATTTTTTTAACCCTCACAAATTTATTCTTTATTTGCTGTATGTAGGATATTCACTTTCACTTACACAGCTGTCAGTTTATAAAGGCATGGTTTGTGTCAACTTTTGTAACTTCCTGTTTCACAAATTGAGTGATTAATTAAAATGTACAGCACTAGCATATGAGGATACTGCTGTGCTCATCATGGGATTTTTCTTTTTGAGAATACTCACCTGATGCACAATCACTTGATTCAACCAAATGACTCTGTGATTCTCTAGTGGTGAGCCATCTTCACTCCCTGTGGTCCAGCACAGGGAGTTGGAAGGTTTCCTCCTGGCACAGGGAGTTCTGTCTGATGTTAATTACAGAGCTGTTTATTTGGGAAGTGAAAAAGGTATATACCTGTGTTCGGCAAAAACTTGCAGTTGGACAAAGAAGTATTTAGCAGTGGAGTCTTTCAAAATTATCAGACATTGATTCTTAAAGCATTAATTAGCAATCTTATAAGCTGAAGAGAAGATAGTTGTCCATATTTCTGGATAGTAAAAATAGGGAGAACGGAATAAGAAAAGTGTGACATTGTCATAATCAGGAGTTTGCATCTGTTTGTTCTTAGGAAAGTATAACTTCATAGCATAGGAAATTCAGTGTTGGCATGTGCAAAGCAGTGCTCTCATGGACAATGATTATCTCTGTTTGTGAATTTTACTTTACTCTGACTGTTTTTACATATATTACTTACTTATATTTGTCGTGGGACATAGCTGAAGAACAGTTTGTCTGCATGGCAAAGCTGTTCCATACTCTTCTCTCTTGAGGGCTAAACCTAATCTGACATCTGATAATTATCTGGAAGGGGCCTGCAGGATGACCCATCTTAGAACTTGGTATGTGGTTTTGGTGGAGAATGGTAGGAAGACATGCAAGATCAGTAAACCCACATTCTGTGGTTAGTGTCAATTCATGTAACTGTGGCTTGCATTTTGAAGACACAACATGCATTCTCAACCGTCATGAAAATCCCTTCCAGTCTTGGGGGATAAATTGATCCTAGAAATTAGCCAGGCTCCCCTGTTCACCGCAGAAAAGGTTCTGTTGGGCTGCAGCTTTTCATGGTTCTGTCAAATCTGTGAGTGCAGCTTGATGAAAACGCTAAGTGTTAAAGCAGAATCTTGAGCAGGAAGTACAAACCAATTTAGGGTGATCTGGACACTGCTGCCTGTATTTCAAGCAGGATGTCAAGCATCAGTGGTCCTTAGCAAACATTTTTTTAAAAAAATCAGTTTCAGAAAGCTGAAAGAATCAGTCTTAAAAACTAGTAGTAAATAATCTAAAAAGGAACAGTTCTTCCAATCTGTTCTGAGAATGGAACAAATATAAGCTTCAAAGCCAATAGGTAGACAGGTGAATTTAAGTAACCATCTTAGAAAGCTGCTGTAGGGGTTTTAGGAATTCTTCTTTCATTTTGTTTTTTTTTCTTTTTTTATGAATTTTCCCCCTACGTGTTGCTAATGGACCATAATGACTGGATACTTACCACAGACAAAAGAAGTTATCAGCTCAGGGGAGGGATACAGCTGGCCCCTCTCTCATTACCTGAGGTTTCCCATGTAGGGGAGAGATACCGAGAGATTGGAGACTGGGAAAAGAAGGCCTGTGGGCAGCCCCTAGCTCTCTCTCGCTCTCCGTCTCTCAGCTTTGGGAAGGAGGAGGATCGGAGCCGTTTGGAGAGGGGAATTAGCGACTGCCACCGTGGTCCAGCCCAGTCCTGCTTCTTCTGCCGCTTCTTCCTCTGCTCGTAAGAGCAGCCTC